>JAXIVD010011757.1:2500-10695 GCA_036785275.1 Cancer borealis
GTGGTATGTTTGCAAAATTACTTTAATTGTCTGGTTACTTTGCAAAAAAAAACACGCAAAAACAGATGGTTACTTTGCAAGAAAAAAAGTTCCTTAGATAAAATCATTCACCCACTCACTTCCTCACTTACTCCCTTACTCATTCACTGATTTATCATTCATTAACTCATGCATTCATTTGGTCAGTTATTGCGTCACTCGCTCACTCATGCAAGGAAGGGATGAAGAACACCACCACCCAGGTTATGTGAGGTCAGGTCAGAGTCAAGTCAGTCTCCAGGTAACACGTGATGCAGGTTTTCTGAAAGTTAATTGATCATTACCATTACTGCAACAGGTAGTACTCTGGAACACCACTAGCTACTCCACCTGCCTGCTACTCCAACTCCCCCCCTCAAGCCACTCCACTCCTCCCCCCTACTATTCTATTTATCACCTACACCCTCTTTTAGTCATTTTTATTCCCCATAATCACCTAATTCACTCCACCTTATGTAAACTCACTCCATCCGTTCACTCCGTCTACACCTCACTGAAAAAGAAGAAATAATGGATAGCGCAAGACAAATGATGATTGGACGGAAAGCCAACAAGAGATGACCAATAAGATGACAGGTTGGAGTTAATATTAACTCGCTGATCAAAATGAAGCTCAATATTTTCATCATATCATTATTATTATCATTATGTTTACTACCTCCAAGCTGTTTTAGTAACGTGATTTGTTTCAATCTGAAATGAGAAAAAAAATTTGTTCCTACCTCCAAGCTCTTCTTAATGTGTGTTGTAATGTCCCTTGATACAACTTGTGTTAAAAAAGGTATGTGGTTTTGCAGCTTCTCATTTCCAACATAATTGTTAGCCAGACATGGGACAGAGAGCATCAGGACACAAGGTATCAGCCACCCTCACGGTGCCCACCGCTGCCCACCGCCTCGACCAAATTCGCCTGTCGTACAAGCGAGTGACGTGCTGGGGCAAAAGGAAGAAGACCATAGGTATCTTCACCTTCCCTTCTCAAGGTTGGGACGCGACTCAAAACGGAGTGTTTGAAAACGTAGCTGTCAAGACTGCATCGATGCCCCTTGACAAACTTCGACGCAAGAATCCCGGCATGACGGTCACGATGACCGCGCTGGTTGATGGGGCGACTGTTCTCAAGTTCAGCATCTTCCTCAGCGACCTCCTGAAGGCGCTGACTCAGGCCCCCCACGGTGGATGGGCCTCGTCGCTGAACATCAATTTCAAAGAGATGAATTTCATGAACGGCAAAATCGTCACGTTTGCCCTTTACTGCAACGGTCACCGTTGTGCAAGTACGGAGGAGTCCTGGCCAAGTTACCAGGGTCAAGGTCACGGTCAGGGTCAGGGTCAGGGTCAGGGTCAGGGTCAGGGTCAGGGTCAGGGTCAGGATAGGACAGGAATGCAAAACAAGCTAATACTACCGAACCAGAACATTCCAAAGAGGAGAAAAGTTCTGCCCAATTTTCCGCTATTGAGACGTGTGTACCGGAGGAACCAACCGTTCTCTAACACCTACCAGGTGAGGCTCATCGTGCACCGCGTCGATGACATAACCGGCAGCTGGGAATTCTTCATAGACACTTATGTGAAGGCGAGAATGAACAACCCACGCAGTGAATGGCGCCGCACAGACACCCACGTAAACAGCGTGGACAATATGTCGCTCTTCGAATATCGACTCATATTACCGCCCTTCCAGTACCCGCTCAGGTCAGGTAAGGCGCCGACGCTGGAGGTTGTGATGATGGACCAAGACGAACATACACGTGACGACAAGATGGGCAGCATCACGTTGAACCTCCAAGACCTGATCCTCCCCACCGACCAGGAGGGATGCGGCGTGGTCACGCTGGACAACAATCGAGTCAATCTTTTGGACCCATTCGCTGTCAAGCGACTAAGACGTAAGGACGCCGTCTTCCCGCGGGAGCTCACTGGTTATTGGCCTTTCGTCAAGAAAAAATTCTTAAGTAGGGAACTACATTCGGTTGCGAGCGTCCATATGACCATCCAACTACTAACAATAAAGGAAGCGGAGAAGTATCCAGCTGTACAAGGGAACCGTCACCACGTGGGTAACCGCTACCCAACACTTCAAAAACCCGACAGAGAACACGGAAAGATTATGGACAAGGTCATTTTCGGCATGGTTCGTAACGCAGAAGACGCAATCGCAGCGGTCACCGGCATTCAGAGCCTTAGAGTTGTGTTCTATCTAATTCTTATCAGCGCGTACCTAATACACAATGTTAAGATGTCACACTTCAGGGCTCTTTCTGCATCTTTGTTGGACATGGCTCGTTACTTCATAGGGGAGTACCAAGAAAAAACCATATTTCTCATAGTTTTCTACGTTATCGCGATCTTCGCCTGGATCTTTATGCAGAGAGGCTTTGGCCGCTCCAGGAAAGCAGAAGGAAAGACCGCGTCTAGGCAATGAAAGTCTGAGAGGCGTGCAACTATATCAAGAGTTCCAGCCGCGGCCTTAGCTGGCCAGCAGGGAGGGTATACCCTCCCTGCTGGGTTGAGTTCAAAAATGCATTGAGGTAAATAACGGCAGCACAGTGATAATATATATGCTCTATTCCACATCAACGTCTCTGATCCATACATTATATGTATACGAATATGTGTTTCTTATTAATTGTTTTATCACTGTCTGGAATCTTTTTCAACATGTACTTTGTGTAAATATTTATGTAATTAATATGTATGTGTATTATTATGTAAGTATATGCAGTTATTATGTAATTATAGTTATATGTATACGTAATTATTATGAAATTAAATATTTATGATAATATGTGTATGTAATTTCTTCCTTGCTCATCCTCGTGGGGTATGGGAGTGGGTGGGTGGTGGTGTGGGGTGTAGGGGGAACCGTTGGCGGTTGGGGGGTATTGAAAAAAAGTACATTTGAATTGAAAAAAAAGGTAGATTTGATTTTCAGAAAAAGTAGATTTGCGTGGATCAAAAGGGGTAGATTTGTAAGGGTACGAAAAGGGTATCACTATTTCATCACTAAAAGTACCCTTTGTGAACCGTTGTTGTACCCATTATTTTTAAGAGTGAGGCGTAGTCAGTGGTTTCAACATTGTCTTCCTTCCCTTGACTATAACAATTCATTAGATGCCCAGAAGCCGTGTTTACTTAATCTGTCTTCACTTCCTTCCCGCTATCATCTCCCGTGCGTATGTTGAACGTGTTTCCGTCACAAGAGAACAAATGACTATGTATTGAAGGATATTTTAAGCAAAGTAATTATTAATGTGATTGATTCTGTATGATGGATGATAGTCTTTCAATAAGTGAGATTATAAGCCATTACGTTCTCTAAATAACTGATGGAGATATTAAATAGGTAATTAGATTGTTAGATAGATAGGTAGATAGACGGATAGATAGATAGATAGATGAGTAGATTTCCTAGGAGACGACGCAAAGGCAAGATCAGTCTGCGTCTCATTTCCGCCAAGCCTGATGCTGATGCTGGTGGTGGTGGTGGTGGTGGTGGTGGTGGTGGGTCTTCTGTCTGTCTCTCTCCCAGGCTCGCGTCTGTCTGTTTGTTTGTCTTGAGAAGGAGTTGACGGAGTTGACGCCTCCTTCTCGCCACCCACAGTGCATCCTATTCCTCCTCCTCCTTCTTCTCCTCTTCCTCCTTTTCCTCCTCCTCCTTTCGAACCGTGTGACCAATACAGTTGCGTTGCTGCCATGAACAAACTTCCTAGCTCCTCCTCTTCCTTCTCCTCGTCCTCGTCCTCCTCTTCTTGTTCTTTTTCCCCCCTTCCCACCTCCTCTTCCTCCTCCTCTTCCTCCTCCTCCTCCTCCTCCTCCTCCTCCTCCTCCTCCTCCTCCTCCTCCTCCTCCTCCTCCTCCTCCTCCTCCTCCTCCGCCTATTCCAGCTGGTGTATGACTGCGGGGTAATGATGCGTGGGGAGGAAATGAGCATCGGAAGGCGTACCATCAGCTCTACTTCTCGGGGACCGGCGCCAAGAGGAAGCTTCGACCTCCTCCTCCTTCTTCTCTACTTCTCCTCCTCCTCTTCCTCCTCCTCCTCCTCCTCCTCCTCCTCCTCCTCCTCCTCCTCCTCCTCCTCCTTCTCATCTTCCTCTTCTTCCTTCCTCTTTTCGTTAGGTTCAGTAGGACTGTTGCTGTCTGTTTTTCCTCCTCCTCCTCCTCCTCCTTTTCTTAATCTTCCTCCATCCAATGACCGCTCACCTCTCTCTCTCTCTCTCTCTCTCTCTCTCTCTCTCTCTCTCTCTCTCTCTCTCTCTCTCTCTCTCTCTCTCTCTCTCTCTCTCTCTCTCTCTCTCTCTCTCTCTCTCTCTCTCCCCCCCCCCCCCACCGCCCCGCACCCAATTAACTACCATCTTTGTAACTCCTTCAATTAAAATAGTCAAATCTCAAATGTTCTTCCCTAACATCAACTCGCTGCATTTTCCTCGTTACATCTGTGCTTATTGGGCTCGATAAAGGGTGGTCTTGTTTACCTCAACTTAATAAGACAGGTTCTCGACGCAAAGTAGTCTGGGAAGTTCTAGCTGACGGAAATTTAAGTGAGTAAATGGCTGGCTAGTTGGTCGGTGGTTGTAGTGTGTTAATTTTTGTGTGTGTTGTGTTTATGTGTATGTGTGTGTGTGTGTGTGTGTGTGTGTGTGCCTTTGTCTGTGGTGTTTGTCGTTGTGTGTGTCTGATTGTGTGTGTGTGTGTGTGTGTGTGTGTGTGTGTGTGTGTGTGTGTGTGTGTGTGTGTGTGTGTGTGTGTGTGTGTGTATGTGTGTGTGTGTGTGTGTGTGTGTGTGTGTGTGTGTGTGTGTGTGTGTGTGTGTGTGTGTGTGTGGATGTGGGTGTAGGTGTAGGTGTGTGTTGGGGAGGGAGGTAATATCAAAACCGATTTCACCTTTGCTTGCCTTATAAGAATAATGGAAATAACCATTATCTAACTTTAATGGTTGATGTTGGTCTCCTACAACGAAAATACATTGAGATGACTTATCTTAAATCTACAAAATATAATGAATTAGTGTTATTGGTTTCCCTTTCTATAACTTATGATGTGTTTGTTGCTCTTTCTTAACCATTCTATATATTTTTTACGTAAACCCTATAATTATCATGTTATTAAAAATAATATGATTTCAGCCTAGAAGTCTAAGGGCGTTAGTTTAGGTTGAATTAAGTTTATGTTTAAGTTGTGTCAAAATTTCGAAACAACTCATGAAAATTAGTATCATTGGGTCCTCGAGAATGTTGATCCCGAGTCTGGACAATTTTCCTTTGTACTCCTCCTCCTCCTCCTCCTCCTCCTCTAATAAAACCCCTGGACCAGATAAAATTTCCCCGAAAATCTTGAAAGAGGTCAAGCATCAGATCAGTAAACCGCTTGCAATCATATTCAATAAATCCTTAAGGATTGGTAAAGTTCCATCAGATTGGAAACGTGCTAATGTAACCCCAATCTTCAAAAAGGGAGACAAGTCACAACCCGGAAATTATAGGCCAATCAGTCTGACGTCAGTAGTATGTAAATTAATGGAGACAATCATTCGTGACAATATGGTGAAATTCCTTGAAGACAACGATATAATTAAACCCTCACAACATGGTTTCCGTAATAAACGTTCATGTCTAACTAACTTATTAGACTTCTTTTACAATGTTTTTGACACGTACGATGAAAGCAGAGCAGTAGATATCATATATCTGGATTTTCAAAAGGCCTTTGATAAAGTTCCCCATCAACGATTGCTTAACAAACTAAAGATTCACGGTATCTCTGGTAGCATCTACAATTGGCTTCAGGACTGGCTCTCTGAACGTAAACAGAGAGTAGTCTTAAACGGTGTCTCCTCTCAATGGTTAAACGTAAAAAGTGGCGTACCACAGGGTTCAGTACTTGGCCCTATTTTGTTTCTGATATATGTTAATGACATAGATGATGGGATCTCATGCAAAATATCAAAATTCGCTGACGATACGAAAATTGCCAGTAAAGTAACTTCGACAAGTGACAGAGAAGTCTTACAATCAGACCTTGATCGACTAACGTCTTGGGCCAATAAATGGCAAATGAAATTTAACGTTGATAAATGTAAGGTACTACATATCGGAAGAAATAATGATCACGTTCAGTACCAAATGAATGGAAAACTACTTTCTGCAGTGAACAAGGAAAAAGATCTAGGAATCACAATATCAAGCGATTTAAAACCCAGTCAGCATTGCTCAGAGGTAGTTAAAACCGCTAACAGATTGGTCGGCTTTATTGGGCGTACTTTCGAAAATAAATCAGAAAAAGTCATATTAAAACTGCATAATTCACTAGTACGACCTCATCTTGAATATTGCGTACAGTTCTGGTCCCCATATTACAGAAAGGACATTGACAAACTGGAAAGAGTCCAGCGTAGAATAACGAAAATGATTCCAAGGCTGAAAAATAAACCTTATGAAGAAAGACTTAAAGAATTAAACTTATTCAGCCTCGAAAAACGAAGGATGAGAGGAGATTTAATTGAAATGTTCAAGATAATTAAAGGATTTGATAATATCAATGCAGAAGATTACATTACTTTTGATCGATCAAATATAACAAGAAGACGTCATACTTTTAAGATTACTGGTAAAAGATTCACATCAAACGAAGCCAAACATTTCTTTTTCAATCGGATCGTTAACGTTTGGAACTCCCTGCCCGCCAATGTCGTCGACAGTAAAACAATTAATACATTCAAAAATAGACTGGACAAATACTTAGAAGCCAATCCGCAACTAAAACATTATTCGTCAACATAGTAAACTTTGAGCAAGTTCCTTCTAATGTACAGTAATTACAAAATCTCGATTCGGAAGGACGTCGCTAGGGGCCTGACATCGCTTGCCAGGTAGTAGTGTTAGTGACAGTAGTAATAGGATAGACTAATCTAATTCCACGCATTTATTTATTTATTTTTACTTATATTGCATGGTTGGCCTTCCTCTCCTGCCAGTCGTGGCTGGTGGGAGAATCCCTCACCCTTACTATCCTGTATCCTTCATCCCAGATTTGATAGTGTAGTCTAGTTTATCACAAACAGCCTCGTAAGGGCCAGTAGGCCTGTTGCTGTTTGTTCTTCCTATGTGTTCCTATGTGTTCCTCCTCCTCCTCCTCCTCCTCCTCCTCCTCCTCCTCCTCCTCCTTCTCCTCCTCTTCCCAGTAACCTTGTACATAATATTTCTCCCCGCCACTTCGCGCTTCTCAAGAGGGGGAGGAGCGCCATACAAAGGAACACTTAGATAAGTTTTACGCTAATTTTTGCCCCGACGAGCGTAAGTTTAATGCGTTGCGTCTTAGTGGCGGCAGCGGCGGGAGTAGGAGGAGTGTTGGAGTGGAGTATTGTGGCTGAAAATAAATCTGATCGGGAGTAGCTGGAGTGTTTCCCGTTACCCTGCACTGTGAGAGGGAGAGGAAAGGGATATGCAACTTTTTTCTCTTCTTGTTTGAGGTGCGGCGTGGGTGAGAGTGGGTTTGGATTCTACGGAAGAGGATCAAGTTAAAGGAAGGTAGCTGTGAATCGCTTAAAAAGAGGATTTTGTAAAGAGTTAGAGGATTGAAGAGAATTTTAGTCAATGTTCAGGTTTATATGAATCTGAGTTTAAGTTAGGTTGTGAGTTTGTGTGAAAAGCCTTAAAGTGAGTGAGTGGTGTGCAAGATTAGTTAAATCGTGAGTCTAATTGGCGTGGGAAAGAAGTTGATTTGCTCTCTCTCTTTCTCTTTTTTTTTTCTCTCTCTCTCTTTTATTTTTAGGAAAGTTAAGGTCATGTAAAAATCTTAAATAAAAAAAAAGAAGTTATGTCGAGTCCATGAATCCCAGGAAGACTCGACAACTTTTTCTTTTACTTATTCAATTTAACAAATCATGTGTGTTAAGTTTCTCGTCTTTTTTCAAGTTAAGAATCTATTCAATCAAGTCTCCGGCGCCGTGAATGAGAAACTCTTGAGCGTGTTATTGCACTACTAAAACTTCTATTGCATGTCTTCAAGAATTAAGATAACACAGAACATCAAATTAGTCCCGATGCTTCCTCGATAAAAGTCTGAAAACACTAACGCATAATTCTTCTCTTTCTCTCTTCCCCTCTCTCTTTCTCTCTCTCTACGAGCTAACATCACCTTGGAGGAACCTTACATCC
>JAXIVD010011760.1:2500-10679 GCA_036785275.1 Cancer borealis
GAGGGCCCCGCTTCGCTCCGCTGACGGGGGTGCCCGCCCCCTGCAGGAAGGTGTGCATGATGGTGGCGTGGGCAGCGGTGACGCCGTGGGGGCGGGGCGCCGGGCCCCCCCACACGGCCAACAGGTGGGGGGCGCTGGTGGGGTGTGGCGGCGCGTTGTGCGTGGCGGCGCCGTCACCGTTGGGCTGCAGGTCCGTCACCACGATGACGGGCACGCCCACGGGGGGGCGTTGGCCCACGTGGTGGCGGCGGTGACGGCGGCGACCAGCTGCGGTGTGAGGCTGCTGCTGCTGCTGCAGGGCAGGGGATTGTCTGGTGAAGGCAGCTGGGATGGCACACCTACCTGCCGGCCCCGCCCTGCTGCCCTGCTGCCCCGACGCGCCGCTCCGCCCCGTGCCCCCGCGGCTCCTCTCTGACAGACCGACACCAACTGCTTGACGCTCAAACCCGCCGGAGTTAAGGCGCGGCGGCGGCTCGCGGCGGCTGCGTGCGCTGCGACCCGCCGCCACGAGGCTCGTGAAGTCTTGGAAGGTGTATGAGCGATACACGCCCCCCGCGGAACACGACTCCCCCCACCCTGGCCCCGCCCCGGTCCCGTCCCGTCCTACACTCTCACTCCGCGCACGCCCGCGGCCTTCGGAGTTAGGGCTTAGCGACTCGTCCTCGCTCAGGTCAAGGTCTCGCAGCAGCTCCTCGGTGAAGGCCTCGTCCACACCTCCGCTGAGGTCAGTGTCCTGCAGCAGCTGCTCCCACGAGTCAGCCAGCCCAACGCTGCCTCCTGAGGCCGCGCCGCCCTTGCACCGGGTGCTGCCCTGCTGGAAGAACATGGCAACCTCACGACGCTTCATTTCAAGCACGTCCGACGAAACGGCGGTGCTGGAGCTTTGTTCAAGGGCGGCGGCGGCGGCGGGGCAGCGTTGTGGCTCGCGGCCCCACGGCAGCAGACTGGACGACGAGGAGAGTGTGGACGACAGCGTGGAGGCGACGGTGGCGGTGGTGGGCGGGTAGAAGGCAAGGCTGTGTGGCCGCCGCTGGTGGTGGTGGGCGGCCACCAGGTCTGCGGGAAGCTTAAGGCTCGCCACTTGCACGGCGCCGCCTTCCTGTAGGGTGGCGGTGGAGCCTTCCCCCACGCTGCGGCGCCTGGTGTGCCGCACCATCTCAGGTCCCGCCTCGGGCGCCGCCAGACTCTCGAACATGGCCACGCCCAGCCGCGTCACGCCGGACTTGGACCGCCGCAGTGGTGCTGGCTCATGGGACTCCCGCGCCGGTGTGCTGGACTGTGTCTTGGTGTCAGCGAAGGCCATGATGCCCTTCTTCACGATGGCGGAGGCGGAGCGGCGCACCCCGGAGGTGGGCGTGGTCACGTCCTGCTGCTGGTCCGCCTGCTGCAGGGCCACCAAGGTGCGCTGCACCATCACGCCGGACTTGCTGCGCCGTACGGCACGTGAAGGTAGTGGTTCGTGCACGTCGCTCCGCGGACTCGCCGCCACCTCCAGTTTGGAAACCTTTCTCTTCACCCTAGCCACCCCGCCCCCCGCCCTTGCCTCCTTCCAGGGCACGGGGCTGGTGTGGCTGCCTTGCGTGGAGGTGTGCGGCACCGTCACGGCCGAGGCGCTGCGCCGCACCGCCCTGGACGGGAAGGGGAAGGCCTCCTGCACCTCGTTCTCCGGGCCTGCCACCACTTCAAGTTTGGTGACTTCGTTCCTCACCCTGGCAGCCACGTGCCCGCCCTTCGCCTCCTTCCAGGGCACGGGGCTGGTGTCCGCGCCTGGCTTAGCCTTGTCCTCGGCCTCCGCCATCACCGCCTCCCACTTCTCCACGTTCACCTTGCTGAGACGCTTGACACGCGAGGCCTCGCCACCCTCCCTCCCCCCGCCCCCCGCATCACCGTCCCAATGCTGGATATGTTCCTTGCTGAGTCGCTTGACACGCTCCTCCACGCCCTTGTTCCCCCTCTCACCCTCCCCTCTCCCCTTCTTGTCCCTTCGACGCACGGGATCAGACACGACCTCACCCGCCGCCGACGCCGCCGCCGCCGCACTCTCCCACTTCTTGGTGTCCACGCGCACCATACGCTTCCCTTCCACCTTGTTCACCTTGTCCACCTTGTCCACCTTGGCGACGCTCACGGAGTGGTCGGGCTTAGCGGGCTTAGCGGGTTTGACGAGTTTGTTGGGTTTGGCGGCGACGGCGGCGACGTTAGTGGTGGTGGTGGTGGTGGTGGTGGTGGTGGTGGTGGCGGCACCAGTCACCTCCCATTCCGCGAGTCGCAATTTTCCCACCTGTCTGCCCGCTGGCAAAACACCACCACCACCACCACCCCCAGCAGCAGGCTGTTGGTTCGCCTTCACCTTGAGCACCACCTTCTTGGCGGCGGGCGTGACGGCGTCAGGTGTATCCAAGAGGAATTTTTTTGTTCTCTTGACAAACTGTCCTGACACCTCGCACGCCACGCCTTGCCGCCACGGCTTGCTGGACACCGCTGTGTGACCTTCACCTGAAGACTCCACCGCTGACACCCACACCTTCGACACCTTACCTGCTGACCCTGCTGATCCTGCCTGCTGCTGCTGCTCTCCCCCATGCTCCTCTATGCTACCTAGAGGCGGGGACGCACCTGCTGAGCCCAGGCGTGTGCGTGCCGCGGGGCCCGCGCCCTGCGACATGGAATCCGGGACACTGTTCCAGCGGGCCACCCCGTGCTGCGACGGGAAGGCGGTGGCGGGCAGGGGCGCCATGTCTGCCCCGCGGGGCCTGGCGCTGGTGTCCGGAACGCTGCCCCAACGAGACACCTTCTTCTGCTGCTGCTGCTGCTGTTCCCTGAGCTGCTGCTGCCGCATGGCGGTGGTGGGCAGCGGCGGCACCACGTACTCACTGGCGTTCACCCGCGCCGCGCCACCACCCCTGGGGGGGGAGGCCACGGCGCCCCCCAGGTTGCGTAGTGACAGGGACACGTTAGTGAAAGGTGACTGCTGCATGCCGAGGGGGGCGGCGGGCCTGGCCGGCGGTGCGTCCTGAAGGGCCGAGACAGAACTGCTCTTGGCCCGCACGACGCCGCGTGTGGCCGGAGTGAAGCCCCCCCCGATGGCGGGGCGCGGCGGCGGGGGGGCGACGTGCCCGCTCAGGCACGTGACGGAGGTACTTTTGGGCTTGTCAGCTTCAGAAAGAGAGGCGGAGCGGGCCACCCACGGGCTGCGGCTGGTTGGCTCAGGCTGCGGGGAGTCAGGCAGCGAGGCGGTGCCGCCCGCCACGCCAACACCCACGCTCACGCCCACGCCACCCTGGTCCAACGAGAAGTTCTTTTGGAATATCCTTACGTGGCTTTTCTGAGGGGGTGACGCCCCCGGCTCGGGCAGCGAGGACGCCGAGCCGCTCTTGCCGCGGTCCATGGCCGGCAAGGCAGGAAGCTGTGGGCGGCGAGCCTCAGGCCGTGGTGGCGGGGGCGGGGAGGTGAGGCGTGCTATGGGTGGTGGCAGGATGGGCGTGGGCGTGGGCGTGCCGAACACCTCGTCGTCGTTGAGCTCCGTGTCACAGTCGGCGTAGTAGTCCTCCAGGTCTGGGCCCAAGGAGCCTTGGCTGCCGGCGGGGCCCGAGGCTGACAGGCTCCGCTGACGCACGTCCTCGCGAGACTGGTGCCGCGCCAACGCCGCTGACAACGTACCCGCCGCGCCCTCCACGCTGTCATGCCGCGCGGGACGGGGCTCCTGGGGCACGGCGGGGCTTGGGGGCGTGGTTATCACACTCTGCTGCTTCAGTTGTTCCTGCTGCTCACGAATCATCTCCTGCTGCTGCTTGATCTGCTTCTGTTGTATTAAGATCTGCTTCTGAAGATCTTCCTGCTGTTTACGAAGCTGCTCCTGCTGTTTATGCAGCTCCTGCTGCTTCTGAAATTCCTGTTGTAAATAAAGATCCTGCTGTGCCTGCTGTTCCTGCTGCTTTTGTAACTGGTTCTGTCTTTGCTGATCCTGCTGTCTCCGCAAGTCCTGCTGCTTCTCAAACTCTTGTAAATATAGGTCCTCCTGCTTCTGCTGCTGTTGCTGTTTGTGTTGTTGGTGGTGCCGCTGTGCCTCCTGCTGCCGCTGTGTCTCCTGCTGCTCCTTCAACAACTTTTTCTTTGTCAACGCTTCCTGCTTCTTCAGGTCCTTGTGCCTCTTGGCTTCCTCCTGCCTCCTCACCTCCTCCTGTCGCCTCACCTCCTCCTGCCTCTTGATGTCTTCCTGCCTCCTCATTTCTGCCTGCCTCCTTACTTCTTCCTGCTTCTTCATCTCTTCCTGCCTCATCTCTTCCTGCCTTCTCACCTCTTCCTTCTTCCTTACTTCTTCTTGTCTCCTTACCTCCTCCTGCCTCTTCATCTCCTCCTTCCTCATGTCGTCCTGCCTCCGTGCTGCCTCCAGCCTCCTCATTTCATCCTGTTTATTTACTGCTGCCTGTTTCTCTTCCTGTCTCACCATTTCATCGCGCAGCCGCACGTCCTCCTGCTTCCTCAGATGATGCTGCTGCTGCTGCTGCTGCTGTTGTGGATGTTGTTCCGCCCACCACGGCTCCTGGTCTTCCTTGCTGATGGTGTGCTGCTGCTGCTGCTTGGCGTGCTGGTACACACCCGCCCACGCTGGACGCTTCTGGTCGTCGGGCAAGGCCTCGCCGCCCCCCAAGGTGTGGTGGCGGCGGAAGATGGGTCGTTTTGTGGGCGGTTCCCCCACCCCAGTGGTGACCCATGGGAGGGGCGGGGCGCGGTGATGGTCCTCGCCCACACTCAGCTGTTTGGTGATGGCCGCTTTGTGCACCGCGATCTTCACCAGCATCTGGGGCGTGAACTGACGGTCGCTGGGCCCACCTGACTCACCCGTCACGCCCACAGGGGAGGCAGAGGAACCCTCGCCCCCTTCAGGAGCGGGCACAGCAGGGTGTGTGTGCAGCAGGTCCTCGCGTGCCAGTGTGTCGGCACTCTTGGTGCGGCACAGGCTGCCCTGCGGCTCCGTGGGGGGGGCGGGCATCGGGGCCTTAGTGAGGGGGCTGACCCCCCACGCCACTGCCGCCGCCACGGGCGATGACCTGGAGCGGGCGAGGCCGTGGCCGTGCAGGCGTGCCACCGCCGGCGGATGGAACATGAAGCCCGCCGCTGAGGGCGCCTCTCGGAGTGCCGGCCGAGTACTGGTGAGCGGCGCCGAGCTGATGGCCCGCTGGGCTGCCGGGGCCTGAGGTGCCGGGGCCTGGGCTGCCGGGGCCTGGGCTGCCGGGGCCTTTGGTGCTGGGGCCTGGGGTGCCGGGGCTTGGTGTGGCGGCGGTGAGTGTGTGGCACCCACGTTGCCACCCCTCACACGTGCCTCGTCGTACAGCCTCAAGGAAAACACCTGACCCTCGTCCTCTTCGTCTTCCTCGTCCTCGTCCTCGTCCTCGTCGTCGTCTGAGTCGGTCTTGGTGGTGGTGGGGGCGTGCGTGGCGCCGGCCTGCGGTGCGTGCAGGCCGTGGTCCAGCGAGGTGGTGTGCTCCAGGGACGGCCAATCACGGTGCAGGTCCGTCAGCGTGCCCATCGAGCGGCTGTGTGCGGGCGGTGCAAGCTTGAAGGGCGTGGGCGTGGCGTTCCACAGGTCGTTGTATGACTTGTGTCGCCTGTTGGCCATGCCTGCACGTGCCAGGCGTGTGAAGGCGTCTGTGGTGGGCGTGGTGTGCTGCGCCGCCGCCGCCGCCGCCGTGTTCTCGAGTCGTTTCTTGGCGGCGCGGATCTTCCACGGGATGTCCCGCCGATCCTTCCGCCGCGACGCCTCCCCGTCACTGTGGCGCCCTTCAGGCGTGCCCTCAGGCGTGCCCTCACGGGGCCCACCACCCTCACACTCCCCCCCTGACGTGGCCTCGTCCCTGGAGAGGCACCGTGTGAGGGCCGAGGTGAGCAGGCCGCGGGCACCCTGCCGCTCGGCCCGCAGGTCCCCCACACGCAGCACCACGCCGCGGGACTCCTGCAGGTTGACGCTGAACTGCAGGCCGCCCGTCACCACGCCCGGGCTGGCGGCTGGTGACGAGGGGGAGGCTGAACCTTCAGTACCGACCTGTGGCGCGGCACCACGCCCACACCCGGGCGTCACCTCAGCTGCAGCATTGTCATCATCATCATCATCATCAGTGTTGTCCTCTTCCTCATCATCTCCGTCTGCGTTCACACCTTCATCTTCATCACTATCATTATCATCACTATCATCTTCATCATCACTCAAGTCCTCGTCAACTTTTTCTTCATTTTCTTCCTCCTCCTCCTCTTCACCCTCCTCCTCCTCCTCCTCCTCCTCCTCCTCACTCAGGTGGGGCGCCCCCCCGTCCTTGGCGTGCAGGTGGTTAGCAGTGCCTTGCCCCCCCATCGCCCCCCCCAGTGAGGTTTGCAGTGTATCAATGAGTGTGAGCAGGTGACCGTCGCCCTGCCCGCCCGTGCCCTGCCCGCCCGTGTCCTGCTTACTCAGGTTACACTTCAACTTATCCAACACACTGTGCACCTCCGTCACTAACTCATCCTCACCCACGCCCACGCCCACGCCCCCCCGCACACCCTCCATGAAGGCTGTCACCTCACTCAGAGCCGCCCCTTCACCCTCCCCCCCACGCCGTGCCTCAAGACGTACCTCCAGCTGGCCCCGCACGACCCCCTCAAACTCACCCTTCCCTACGACCCTCGAGCCTCTACCGTCACCCTCCGAGGACTTGCTGGAGGTGGAGGTGGAGGTGTTAGCCTTGACCGCTACCTCGATGGGCGCCTCCTCATGGCCGCTCACTTGGGCTGTAATGGGCGTGTGTGTGGGTGTGTGGGTTAAAAGTGTGGGCTGGAAGGGAAAGGTTAGCCACAGCACTCCACAGCACGGTATGACACCATATGATCACACACTGTAACACCACAACACCACAACACTACCACACTACCACACTACCACCACACCACACAACGTCATCACAGCACCACCACCACCACCACAACACCACCACCACCACACTACCACACAACGTCATCACAGCACCAGCACCACCACCACAACACCACACCACATCACATCACATCACCACAACACTCACTGTCACCACCACACCACACCACCACCACCACAACCACACGACACAATTGCACCACCATACAAATCATGCAGTTCCAGAAATACACCACCACCACAATGACCACCACCACCACCACTACCACACCACTACCACACCACCACACCTACCTTTCTTATCGGCCATGAGAGTCTTGAGGCGCATCCTAATCCTCCTCCTGTCCTCATACTCTCCACAAGTGTCAAGCTGAGGGTGAGGAAAACAAGGATTAGGGTGAGGAAAACAAGGATTAGGGTGAGGAAAACAAGGATTAGGGTGAGGGAAACAGGGATGAATATGAGGGGAGATTAGGGTGATGGGAAGGGGAAACAAGGGTGAGAATAGAGGAAAAGTGTGATAGGATGAGTGAGGGGAGGAAAATTAGGGTGAATGTGAGGGGAAATTAGGGTGAATTGTATATAACATGGATGAAAATAATCCTCCTCCTCCTCCTCCTCTTCTTCTCCCTTCTCCTCTTCTTCTCCCTTCTCCTCTTCCTTCTCCTCCTCCTCCTCCTACTACTACTACTACTACTACTACTACTACTACTCCTACTACTACTACTACTACTACTATTACTACTACTACTACTACTACTACTACTATCGATGGTCAGAGCTTAGAATTGAGTCGTCTGTTGTATATTTCGGGGCGCGGGCGTGTCAGTGCTAAGTTTGGGCGTGTGGGGGAGGGGAGAGAGGGAGGGGGGGAGGGGAGGGAGGAGGGAGAGAAGGGGGGAGGGAAGAAGGGAGGGAGAAGGAGGGGTACTGTGTTGACAACGATAAATATAAACAGCAGAGAGAGAGAGAGAGAGAGAGAGAGAGAGAGAGAGAGAGAGAGAGAGAGAGAGAGAGAGAGAGAGAGAGAGAGAGAGAGAGGCTAATAAATATATAAACAACAAAACAAAATACAAAAATATATTATTCCCTCTCTTTTCCCATCACTTTCTTTCCTTCCCTCCTTCCTTCCCTCCTTCCCTCCTTCCTTCCTTCCTTCCTTCCTTCCCTCCTTCCTTCCTTCCTTCCTTCCTTCCCTCCTTCCTTCCTTCCTTCCTTCCTTCCCTCCTTCCTTCCTTCTCTTCCCTTTCCTCTTTCATAACTTATCCTTCCTCC
>JAXIVD010011761.1:0-10679 GCA_036785275.1 Cancer borealis
CTACTACTACTACTAAGGTTACTATTAATATCATTACCAACACCACACCACAAAAAATTTCACCTCTTCCCTATAATCCTCCTTCCCTTCTTGCATCCCACCCTCCCTCCCTCCTTCCAGCCTCCAGCCTCCACCAGCCCAGCGTGATGCCCGGCTTGCCCCGTGGCGCGCAGGATGGAAGCAAGATAAGAGTAGAGATGGACCACTGCACTACCATCCCATCACGCCCCCATCACCCCCATCACCCCATCATCCCAGATAGGAGGAAAGACTCCCAGCAGATAGGAAGAAAGATTCAAGAAAGACAATCTCCATTATGCTTTGGTTTATAGGAGAAGGAGATCAGATAAGCACGAGGACATTATTTTACATGCAGTTATGGAAGGCAAGCGGGTTAAGGTGAGGAAAAGTGAGTGTGCGCGTGCTTCCCGCCACCCAGAAGTACAATGTAGTAATAAAAATGATACTGATGCAAATGAGGAGAATAACGATGCTCAAATAAGCCGCGACATTACTGATATAAAAGCGAGACTCACTCACTCGCTCACTTACTCCTTCCCTTCCTTCCTTCCTTCCTTCTTTCCAACGCAATGCTACAACCTTTAACAATATAGAAATTCGATACGACATCTTTTTTTTTGTCTATCTATAAAACCGTATTACCTTCTCTTCCAATATAAAAAAAAGATGTCTATTCTATTTCAATTTAACATGAACTGGGAGAGAGAGAGAGAGAGAGAGAGAGAGAGAGAGAGAGAGAGAGAGAGAGAGAGAGAGAGAGAGAGAGAGAGAGAGAGAGAGAGAGAGAGAGAGAGAGAGAGAGAAACTGGTCCTTCCTTCTATACCAGTTAATCACCTGAGTGCACAGTGACATGAGAGTCCGAAGCAAACCTGTAGGGACTGATTAGGAGAGGTAGCAGGTACAGGTGTGAGGAGGAGGAGGAGGAGGAGGAGGAGGAGGAGGAGGAGGAGGAGGAAGAGGAGGAGGAGGAGGAAGAGGAGGAAGATGACGATGAAGATACAAGGATGAACAACAAAAAGAGGAAGAAAAGCATAAAACAAAAACATGAAAAGGAGAAATAGTAACTCAATGAACGAAGCGAATGAGAAGAAGAGAGAAGAGAGAAGTAGAGAGAAAAGAAGAGAGAGGAGAGAAAAGAAGAGAGAAGAGGAGAGAAAAGAAGAGACGCGGAGAAGCATCTTTACCACTATCAGTTAAGTGAAGCTGTTGATGAAGATTTACTGAAGACTCGAAGAGGACATGTTAGCGACGGAGGCGAGGCGACGACGGTCCACCAGATAAGAGTGAAAAGAGGTAACCCAGAAGGCAGACGAGACAGGCAGCACCGATAGACACACACACACACACACACACACACACACACACACACACACACACACACACACACACACACACACACACACACACATACACACACACACTAGATAGCGCCAATACAACAACGAGGATTAATCAATGATAAAAAGAAGAGTGATGCACATTATACAAGGTTTATAGAGGAATATCGAAGAGCAGTTACAGGTGATTGTGAAGGTAAAACAGATGGTAATGGAACAGGTATTGTCAGGTAACTTTTAAAGGGTGAAGGAAATAAACACAATCTGACACTTTACAAGAAGGTTTGGGTTCTAGACCTGTTGCTGTTTGTTACAACTTGACTTTCTTAAGGGATCGAATCGTCTATCTACTGTTTGTTATATCTATACATTCTTCCTTAAGGGATTGGATCATCTATCTACTGTCTGTTACAACTATAAATTCCACAAAGTACCAAGGGCTTCAATGGGTACTTTGTGTCCTTAAAAAGATCGTCAGAGAGTCGCTTTACGTTCATATATACAACACATTATGAAAGATATAAGATCGAAGGTATTTAGAAACCGCTAACCGCTAACCGCCAACCGCACACACACACACACGCATGCACGGTCTGTTAAAGCGATTAATTGTAACTAATTCTAACGTTAATATACCTCGCAAAAGAGTTACAATTTATCACCGACCGACCATCACTTACTAATCAAGACAACTTACACCAATTAGTCAGGAGAACAGTGAAGGAAAACATCGCATCACTTTCATTAATCACGTCCCACTGATAACACTATTTTTTTGTTGTCATGGATATAAATAATACTTTCTGGATAAATTGCCTCAAAAAAAAAAAACATAACCAAACAAAAATATATACAAGAAAAACGAACAGTAGTGAGGTTTTACACACACACACACACTCACACACACACACACACACACGCACCAAAAAAAAAAAAAGTTACACGCACACCACACACACACACAAACACAAATCATAAGGAGTCGGAAGCAGAAGCTGGACTTAAGGGTGGTCTCACCTGTCCACCCTCGCCCCCCACACACACCTGTGCCTCATTAACGAGTACTACCGGCCACCCACACGTCTGCTGGGTCATGGCGTACAATCATTTACCTGGCTGGCCGCGCCCTTAATGAGCTCAGAGGGTGTTACCTGTACCACTTCGATACCTTAGGACTCTTTCTGGAACAGGTTACACTCGCGGCCTTTCCTCTCTATATAGTCACTCGTTTAAGTTTAATTCTTGTAAAGTTAAGACGGTAAGGAGGCTGTGGAAGGGTGTGTACTCAGCCTTTTTTCTTTTCTTTTTTTCTTTCTTTTTTTACATCAAAAGGACACCAGCCAATGGAAAACATAGTATCCCAGGTTGGTGGTTAGACCTTAGTAACATTTCTCAATCACTTTCTGCGATATGACCTAACTAAAGTGGTCCCATTTATGGTTGTTTTTTTCTCCTATGATACAATACACTATTATTCATGTTAAAATATCTATCTACTACTTCTTTGCCTCTTGTAGTACCTGGCTTGGCTTGTTCTAATCAATGGTGTTATCTTGGTGTGGTCTGCAGGTATGTTGAGGCTACCATTCATCCCTGGCTCTAGATCAATGATATAGGACTGGCAATGAATAATGATGAATAATGATGAATAATAATTAATAATAATGCATCTAATACATAGCCCTGAGGAACCCCAACACGTTACACAACCCCACCATAGTATGACTTATCGAGCAACAGTTAACCCTTTCCACCCTACATCTAACCTAACACGCCATGATATATTCCCTAACATCAATCCTTTATTCCTATTAACATATATTTGACTGAGTATTTTACATTAATCCAAATTATTCTCGTCATTCTCTACCGCCAATATTTTTTTTTTTCTGTACAATGTTAGAGACACGATTTCCCTTTTGCAAACACAAGTTGTAACCTAACATGAGATTATGTTTGATTATCTTGCACAAACAGGGGATAAACACAGTTATTTCATGCCTTACCGCCCTTGCCATTCACTCTCTAATACCACCTCGTTCACTGTAGTAATCGGTGCAATTATGTCCCTAAATTATCTGGTGTGGAACTTGAAACACCACTTTTGGCTCCAGTATAACCTCCCTCACCACCCTCATTCCGTAACGTTTTGCCATTCCGCTCCCATGTTTTTCGTTCCACTTCAAGTCAATTCAACATACCAATCCTCTAGGTGTTTGTTTCTCCACGCTTTGAATTTCCTCTGAATTTTCATACTACGCCGCCCGCATTCTCCTTTCAAATCAAATCGACGCTCTGAATAACAAGACAATGGTAGCGATGTGTTACGGACAATAAAAAAAAAAATACATGACCAGATGAATAACCTTGAAGAAAAAGATAGAAAAAATAATCTACCTACTATTGAAAAGAAAAGGAGAGGCTGGAAATTTGACAGGACACCAAAAAAAAAAAATTACAAAAGAGGAATTTAATTGAATGACACAAAAAAAGTAATTTTTTCCCCCAAAGGAACTGAACTCAAAGGAAGGGAAGAAAAAAAAATTGTACCTTTGGGGAAACTCCGACTATTTCTTCCACGTCTTTAAATTTCTTATTAAATGACTCGTGCAAAGGGAGGGAGGGAGGGAGGGAGGGAGGGAGGGAGGGAGGGAGGGAGGGAGGGAGGAAGTACAAAGGCGGGTTGTTTGTGTGTGTCTGTTTCGGGTTCACGGGTCAGTGCGCATCAAGGTTCGTTCAGGGTGAGGTGGAGGTGGAGGTGGGAGGTGGGAGGTGGGAGGTGGGAGGTGGAGGTGGAAGGTATTGTATTGTGCGTAACCTGAGTCCACAGAAGTCGTTTAGAATACATGAATACAACTGCGGGTGGTGGTAGAGTACTGTTTGTTCTAGTTGTTGTTGTTGTTTGTTGGTTAGGTCGCAATGCAGCTGCTGTTATAAGAAGGGATTGTTTGCTGGTTTGTTTTTGTTTTTGTTTTTGTTTAGTTTGTTTACCTGTGGGGACTATAAATGTTGGTATTGTTAAGGTAAATGCAGGTACTCACTCGTGATTGTCTACTGATGCTGCCTCGCTGATCACGTACCTGGAAGAAAGGAAAATGTTAATGTTATGTATATTCTTGGTTTACTACTACTACTACTATTACTATTACTACTATTACTACTACTACTATTACTACTACTACTACTACTACTACTACTACTACTACTATTACTATTACCATTACTACTACTACTACTACTACTACTACTACTACTATTACTATTACTATTACTACTACTACTACTACTACTACTACTACTATTACCATTACTACTACTACTATTACCATTACTACTACTACTACTACTACTACTACTACTACTATTACCATTACTACTACTACTACTACTACTACTACTACTACTACTATTACTACTACTACATAAAGGCCACTTCACGGACACAAATCCTTTTTTTTTTTTTAAACAACCAACTCGTGGGTTTCAAATATGTACAATACGTACACACTCCTACCTACCTACCTACCTACATACATACATACATACATAAATACATACATACATCCTGGCCGGCTCGCTATGGATTATAGAGAATACCTGTCCTCGCCCACACCTGTCCAGCCATGCATGTGACGTAGGGAAGTGAAATTATGTATTAGAGAGAATGACAAAAGAGGCGGTGGTGGTGGTGGTGGTGGTGGTGGTGGTATTTCAGCTGTGATTTAAAGTTGTGATAATAGTGATGGTGATTGATTGTATGGTAGTGATGGTGAAGGTGAGTGTGGTGGTTGAGGTAGGTTGATGGTGACGGTGGTGGTGGTGGTGGTGGTGGTGGTGGTGATGGTGGTGGTGGTGGTGGTGGTGGTGGTGGTGGTGGTGGTGGTGGTGATGGTGGTGGTGGTGGTGGTGGTGGAGCGGCTGTTAAAATATGCAGCTAAAATTGACATGCAAGTGGCCAGCGAAATGTCAGGCTTTGACATTTGAATACAGGATCACCTCATTTGGTACTCTCTCTCTCTCTCTCTCTCTCTCTCTCTCTCTCTCTCTCTCTCTCTCTCTCTCTCTCTCTCTCTCTCTCTCTCTCTCTCTCTCTCTCTCTCTCTCTCTCTCAACCATGCCCTGCGCTCCCCTCTCTTCCTTCTCCCTCTCGACCTCCCTCCCTATCCCCCACACCTCCCCTTCTCTCTTTCTCTCTCTCTCTCTCTCTTTCTCCTCTCCGTTTGATCGATACGTCTCCAGACTTCTACACGATGCCAGATGTGACGAGATAATCCCAGTGTTTTCTCCTTCGTCTCCGTCCGTCCAGCCTCCGAGTCCACATTCACGAGTCTTTCCGTGATTACGTGACGCGCATAAAAAACGCACGACGATCAAACGTAACTTCACCGGTGACGAGGCGGCGTTTTCCTGACGAGACCAAGAATGAATGTGACAAAATTTCGTTGCCAGTGACGCAATTAGGCAACCAATGATAGGTTTTCCAAGAGCAAGCGGCTCATCCATTGGCTGGTGGGGATAACTGTTAGCAGGCGTGGCTCTCAGCTATTGGTCAAGGGCCCCTGCTACCCTCCAATCATGCTGAACTTAACCATCAGAGGCGACCTTCCCGCTTGGCCAAGAGGGTGAATAATGCACTAGTAATGGCAGGCTCTCATTTAGTAAACAGTTCCTCCCTGCTTCCTCCTCCCTGTGTCTGTCTTGCCACGCCCGCACACCCGACAGTCTCACGTCACCCCCCAAATGATGCTTCCTGCCCCTCCTCCCCAGCCCCCCCCCTTGCCCCCCTCCCCCCACCTAGCCGCGGCGAGGTAGTGTAAATCTAAGCGACAGGACAATGTAGGAAATGTCAAAAAAAAAATAAAGTGTTGTTAAATGTACAATTGATTTTTTTTTAGATGTATATGATTTTTTCTTATTTTAGTTATATTTTTTGTTTAGGGTTATGTTTTTCTGTGTGTGTGTGTGTGTGTGTGTGTGTGTGTGTGTGTGTGTGTGTGTGTGTGTGTGTGTGTGTGTGTGTGTGTATTGCTTGTCCTCTCTGTAAATGGTCAATCGGCAACTTCTGGTTTTTTTCTCACTCTCAATCAAACACTTTTAATCGAAACATGAAACTGTAATGAACCACAAGCGAACACACACACACACACACACACACACACACACACACACACACACACACACACACACACACACACACACAGGAAACACATACATACAATGGATAAAGAGAGAAGGAACTAGTGAAATGGAGGTTGTGTCTTGCGTAGAGCTGACTAGGAAGACGATAGAGTAGGAGGAGGAGGAGGAGGAGGAGGAGGAGGAGGAGGAGGAGGAGGAGGAGGAGGAGGAGGAGGAGGAGGAGGAGGAGGAGGAGGAAGGAGGAGGAGGAAGGAGGAGGAACAGGTCACCTCATGATTTCTTAGTAAGGCGGATGCTCGTTACTCTGGTGGTTATATTTATTTTTTTATTCTTTCTGTGTTGAAGAGAATTATCTTTCCTTTCTCGAAATTGTTTTTATTATGGTGATGGTGGTGGTGGTGGTGGTGGTGGTGGTGGTGGTGGTGGTGGTGGTGGTGGTGGTGGTGGTGGTGGTGGTGGTGAAGTGATATCAACATACAACGAGAACAAACAAACACACACACACACACACACACACACACACACACACACACACACACACACACACACACACACACACACACACCTGCCATCGTATTAGCCAAGACAACGAACCAAATTAATACTGCAGCGCACCACAGACTCGCCCGCCGCCTCGTCATGCCTCGGAGTACAGGTGAGGGATAACAACTAACCCAATTAAGATACGCTATTGACAGCTATATATATAAGAGGCCACAGAGCGTTCAATGAGAATAAGATGTCGCCCTTAACATAAACACTTGCAAGATAATACTTTTAACTCTTCATTATTTTTTGTATCACATTTAGAAAGTTAAATGATGCCCAATATATTCTAATTCAAATCAATATCTTTTTTTTTATCATTAGAGTGGCAATCGGCATCTTTAAATTATACTTATATATTAAAAAAAAACACTCAAGTCTCTCACAACCTTAAATTTTTCCCTAACTGCTCAATGCTTGTAAAGTAAATGAAAACAACCTTTCTTTCCCCTTAACCTGCTTTTCCATTATATCTTGTACACGTAAATAATTGAAGAGGAAACGCCCTTCCCTCACAGCTACATAGAGACGCCCACAGTAAAGCAGTTTGCAATCACGCCAGCAGGAAAAAAAAGAAGGAGAAGGAGGAGGAAGGAGGAAGGAGTTAGTGTTCAAGTTAATTACTCAGGTAAGTTCAAAGCACCGCGCTCAGCCAGGTATCTGCACCTACACACGGCTCATAGTAGGACAAGGTGCACCACTGATAGCTAAGAACAGCCGTCAAGCCACCATCTACAACAGTACGCCTTGAAGGGAGATAGAAAATGGTGATGAGTCTGATGGTTCTCTACTCAAGACCTTCGCCGCCTCGACCATGACAAATGCAGGGCGAAGCAGACGGCTCTTGTTATCTGTTTAAGGAGAGACTTTTAATTTTGCTTTTGTATCTGTTTTTACCTAGTACTACTCTTGTTTCATTGACTTAACTACCCCTACCACTACTATTACTACTACTATAACTACTACTACTAACTTTTTTTTCTTTTTACCATAATAACGCTAGTGGTTAATTTATGTGCAGTTCATCTATTTTCACTACTATCATTACTCTCTGTCCCCTCAACACCACTACCATCGTCATTGCTGTGGGGTTACGACACTTCTAATAGCTGGTGATTAGGTTTGACAGGCAATTAGCAGTGTGGCAATGTTGAAAAACCTACAATAATGTTTGGTATGGCAAAAGAATGCTTGTGGTCCGTGTGTGTGTGTGTGTGTGTGTGTGTGTGTGTGTGTGTGTGTGTGTGTGTGTGTGTGTGTGTGTGTGTGTGTGTGTGTGTGTGTGTTCTCTTTCTACCGTGCACACCTGGTCAACCTAGATGCATACGTTACACCAAAAAAACTAAAACAATTGACACTAATGTAAAAATAAAGAAAAAAACAAAAAGAAGAAAAAATTTAAAACCACATCCCTACTGTTTCGAAATACTTTACCATCCGTCGCCGCCGTCACCAATATACAATCGTTGACCTTTTATAATAGTTGAAGACAAGAAGAAAAAATAAATGAAAAGAAAAAAATGGAAAATGAAAGAAAAAAAAATCACCTGCTCAACCTAGACACAACCAAAACTTTTCAATTTAAATGGCTGATCCTACCGAGCCAAGACAGGAAGATTGCACAAGCATTACAGATTCTCCCTTCACTATTCAAAACACGGTGACACGTAGCTACCTTTGCATGCACATTGAGGTTATTTTGCAAAGGTTTCAATATATTTTTTTAGTATTAGTTGCAGTTGTAGTTGTAGTTGTAGTTGTAGTAGTAGTAGTAGTAGTAGTAGTATAGTAGTAGTAGTAGTATGAACTGTTGCTGAAGTTTGTTGCATTATCTAACAAAGAGAGAAATGTCCTTTTGTGTGTTCTCTCTCTCTCTCTCTCTCTCTCTCTCTCTCTCTCTCTCTCTCTCTCTCTCTCTCTCTCTCTCTCTCTCTCTCTCTCTCTCTCTCTCTCTCATGGTGACACCTTGGGGAGATAAATGAAGCGTAACGGAGTACAAGAAAGAGAAAAAGAGAGAGAAAGAGAGAGAAAAAAAAAAGAGGGACAAAGACAGAGAGAGAGAGAGAGAGAGAGAGAGAGAGAGAGAGAGAGAGAGAGAGAGAGAGAGAGAGAGAGAGAGAGGAAGAGAGAGAGACATTCCAAGCTGTCACGGATCTAAATTCCCATCCTCTTTCCTTTTGCCTCACCTGTCCGGCTTAATGAGACAGGTGTTGAGAATACAGCCCAGGTAGGTAGAGGTAGCATCGAGAGAAAGAGAGAGAGAGAGAGAGAGAGAGAGAGAGAGAGAGAGAGAGAGAGAGAGAGAGAGAGAGAAGAGAGAGAGAGAGAGAGAGAGAGAGAAGAGAGAGAGAGAGAGAGAGAGAGAGAGAGAGAGAGAAAGAAAAAAAAAGTCTTTCTCTCTCCATCAAGCAAGTCCATCTCTCAACTTCAACCTGTAATCACATTGAAATCAAAACCACGAGGGGAATAAATACCTTTGTGTGAGGGAAGAGCTGAAGGTTATCTCCCTGAAGAGGCTTTGATGGCGGGTAAGTACAGAGGAATTTGCATGCCGGAGGAGGATAGGAAGAGAAAAAAAAGAAAGAGAAAAAGAGAGAGAGAGAATAGAACTTTCAATTCGCCTCGCCATCCCTGACAGGTTTGATGGGTGAAGTTAGCTGGCTGAGGTGCGTCCAGTAGCTACAAGAACCCAGGACGAGGCTTACCTACTGCAGAGGAGAGGGAGGGAGGTGGAGGGGGAAAGGTGGAGGCTTATTCTTAACTGTAGCAGGTGGGAAGGGATGTTTTAGCCAGGTAAGTCAAGGTGGGATGAAGGGTCTGCATTGGGCAACACTTCCCGCCTACGCCCACACGCCCACGGAAGGCACCAAGAGTAAGTCAGGGGCATCTAATTGACTAGTGGTCCCGTGGCGGCCTGATCGCACCCATCCACTCGTGTTTGCCTTCGAAGATTGGTAAGAAGCTAATTCACGGCTTGGACTAGCACTCCCGGGGCATTAAATGAGTACGAGGGAGTGAGGCTGTTGCGTGCATGTGCGTGTGTGCGTGTGTGTGTGTTTAAGGTGCAATGTCGATGGAGAGGAATGAGAGAAAACCATGAAAATAAAAAGACAAATAAGTAAAAGAAGATAGCCAACAATTGTTTTCTTCTTCTTCTTCTTCTTTTTTTATTCTATCATTCCCAGTTAGTTAAATTTCAGTTATTCCGAAAAGAGACATTACGAGTATGACCAAAACCTTCATTACCTGACATTGCCTGTGTGTACTCCCTGTCGAGCTGCACCGCCTTAAGGGAACACAACATCCTGGGCGGGTGTGGGTGCGGGAGGGAGGAAGGGAAGACCTACACATATATAACAACGTGTAGGAGCCTCGTGCTAAACCCAGTACTTCCCTCTCAACCGTGCAGCCGCGAAATTGGCAGTACAGATGATGGGAGGCAGTGACGGGATATTGGACAACAGGGAAGTGACTATGAAGAAATTACAAATAGAAGATGCCAAAAAAAAAAAAAGAGTTCTGGGGTAGGTACGAGAGAGAGAAAGGGAGTGAGAGAAAGAGAGAGAGAGAGAGAGAGAGATAGCCAAAAAAAAAAAAATTATGATGTGAGTATGTGGTTCTAATAAGCATGGGAG
>JAXIVD010011762.1:0-2500 GCA_036785275.1 Cancer borealis
GTAGTGGTAGTTAGTGTTAGTGGTAGTTAGTGTTAGTGGTAGATAGTGAGTGGTATGTGTGATGGGATAGATTGAAAGAGTAATGTGGTTCTTAATCTATACGTTCTGGAAGTGAAGTGATTATTAGAGAATATTTAT
Source organism: Cancer borealis (assembly GCA_036785275.1). NCBI lineage: Eukaryota > Metazoa > Arthropoda > Malacostraca > Decapoda > Cancridae > Cancer > Cancer borealis. Next base: position 139 of record JAXIVD010011762.1, read on the forward strand.
AGTGTGTAGAAAGAAGTTGATGGGGAAGTATTTCATAACTCTCATTTTGATAGTATTGAAGAAGGATTAAGTATTGATTACACACAAAAAAATATAAGGACCTATTTGCTTCATTATAATAGCAATTGAGGATTGACTTTATATTCAGTAACAATAAATATATAGAAAATAAAACCAAATAGACACAAAAGAGATCTAAAAAAGAATAAAAAAAGATAGACTGACAGCAGCCTTTGAACTGAAACATTGCATGGAACCTGCCACATAGAATCGTGGAAAATATATCAAAAAGTTAAACAAAAAATTCTTATATGAAATTGTTTATCATGCAAGTGGATTATTACTGAATTCCGTTGCAATACACAGTTTAAGTTAATCTGACGTAATGCACTCAACACTGAGCTCGCAGCCTGCAGCTTATTGGCAGAGCTTACAGCCCGTAATGGCGTTCATGGGCTGGAGGTGTCAGGCAGATGGTGTCACAAAGCTTCACCTAAGCTGGATTTCATGATATATGTTTATACTGAACCTGTGTGCGACTCCAACAATGAACACTTAAGTCGTTGTGCTTTGTAAATATATCAAACAGAGTTAAAAATCACTATAATTAAACGTGATCATACGAATTAAGGTACAAGAGTTGAGTAAAAATCTTGATGTACGTTTATATATCATATAATATTTTTCATGATACCTTGAATTATTTAACTAACAAATTATATAGTTTGACAAAAAATTTCCTAGATAATTATATTTTCAATGAAGTAGAAGGGAAGGGAGATAATCTTTTTGTAATGTAAGATCTTAGAGTAACGTGGAATAGACAGGCAACTGATAAAGATAACATATATAAAAACACATCAATGCCTCAATTTATTATACTGTCTTCTGTTCAAGGGATTTTTTTCAACCTATTTTTGTTTCCCTTAACCAGACCATTATAATGCAAAAAAAAAAAAAAAAAAAAAGGAAGAAAAAATTAAGGTATTGGATCAAATTGATGACGTATCGCTAACCTTGAGACTGTGGCGGCCGCATCTTGTCATAACTCTTGGTGTCCTCGGGAAGAATGTCCGTGATCTCTAAGAGTGACTCGTCCTCGCCTCCCGTGGCCCTGATGAGGAGGGAATTATAAGATTATGATTAAGGCGAAGGAGAGTGAATAAGGGAAGGAATAAGTGAATGGTGAGGAATGAATAGGTTGTAGAAATGTAAGTAAGTATAAGATAATAAGAATGTATAATAATGTATAATGTATAATAAGGGAATATATTGGGGACGTGAATAAGAGATAAAAATGTAGGAATGAGTAGGATATTTGATAGAAAAATTATATAGAGAAAGAACATTGAACTACGAGGATAAAAAAAAAAAGTTCTGGTCTCCGATACAAAAAAAAAAAAAAAAAAAATCTAGAGAATATGGTAATGAAATATGTCAGGGTATTACAATAGAAAATGAAGATATATGAACATAATTATTAAGATTGATACTATTATACAACACATCAGGAACATATATTATGGTGTAAGTGGAGATTGAAAGTGGGAATGGATGTAAAAAATATTAGTAACGGTAAATATTATCTGGGAAAAATGATAAATACTAAATACTCAAATAACTTCAGGCAAGGAGAGAGAGAGAGAGAGAGAGAGAGAGAGAGAGAGAGAGAGAGAGAGAGAGAGAGAGAGAGAGAGAGAGAGAGAGAGAGAGAGATACAAACATATAAGAATACAAATCAATGTGGAATAAAAATACGTTTATACAACTAATGAAAAAATACAAACTACAAAAAACCAATAATAATGAAAAAAAAAATTTACCACCAGATGAAAAAAAACAACCATACCAAACACGAGTGATGTAAATGATAAAAAAATAAAATAAATAAAACCCATTAATGAGAAATACAGTTCAATGATACTAAAAAAACAACAACACAATTTCTATTTACCAATCCACACTTGACCAAGGAAAAGGTGAACGAATTGATGAAATAAAACTTTACTTAACGTGTCTTTTTTATTGAACGAAGTAAACAGTTCATTATAAAAGCAAGCACGTACAGAATGGCAATGTAAGCACCGGGTAATAGCCTTAACTGAATTATTTGTTAAGCACACACACACATACACATACACACACACGGAAAGAGAGAGAGAGAAAAAAAGAAGAGAGATGCTGTGTGTGTGTGTGTGTGTATGTGTGTTAGGATGGAAGCCACTGGACACTTACTAACAAACAGACGTGCTCAACTTAAGGCTATAAACACAACATAGAAGGGCAAGATAAGACTCCAGTTCCCTTACTAACTGGTCACGTCCTCCCTTGTGAGTGATTCCTTCCCGCATCAACACCACCT
>JAXIVD010011762.1:7500-10679 GCA_036785275.1 Cancer borealis
CCAGCCAGACACCGGGACAGCATTCCAAACACGTAGTATTGCCACCACCACCTCCAGACCACGTAACATAACCCTTCACTCTCCATCACTGCTGAGGACAACCTAACACAACCACCACCACCACCACTACCACTACAACCACTACCACTACCACGCCACACTAAGACCGAGACAGACACTCCCTTCAGTTGGTTTTATACTATGTTCCACTACTTCTCTTGCTAAAATAACATCACACGCCACATAACCAGGACAAGTTATATCTCCCAGCTGTGCTAAATGTCTGGTAACACTTCCTACCACACCTCCAGGCAAGAACATATTCTCTAGTCTAGTATTAAGATAAGTAATCTGACCCAACATTTCCTCAACACAGGTATCAGGTATATATTCCACACCAGGTAATATTTTCCTAAACATATCTAATTAGTTATTTTAAAATGAGAGTTCCTAGATAAAACACACACACACACACATGCATACACACACACACACACACACACACACACACACACACACACACACACACACACACACACACACACACACACACACACACACACACAAGGGAAACATACTAAGACAATTCCCAACATAACATATTCGAGTTTTAAGTTATTTTGACAAGAGAATATTTACCTCAAACGAGATGAAAACAGAAAACAGGAACTCCATCTTTATAACCAAACTAAAGAAACAAAGAGACCATACAACCATTAATGTGGTGAATATATAGACTTAATATCAAACGCATAATGTACATACTTAAGTAGACACACATAAAAGAACATTATACAGTCATCCTAATTTCACTAATGTACACAGAGAAAACATACTAAACACACACACCCACCCACACACACACACACACCCACACCCACACCCACACCCACACACATACACACACACACACACACACATCCTTTCTACACCCTCAGCACCTGTAGTTTGGGATAGCCAGTGTAACGTTGCTTGAAGTTAGGTTACTGACGCCCAACGCCCCTTTAAATAGGTTACACACTCACACACACACACACACACACACACACACACACACACACACACACACACACTACATTTCCCAAAGGACTACACGGTGAAGAGAACATATTATTTAGTGACATGTTTTTTAATCAGTGCTCCGAAGCAGGACATTAAAAAACATCATTAGTAAAGGAAATTAATTATACAAAAGATATACCTAAAGCTTGGTTATCACTCTACCCTTGAAGTGAGGTCTTGTGTGTGTGTGTGTGTGTGTGTGTGTGTGTGTGTGTGTGTGTGTGTGTGTGTGTGTGTGTGTGTGTGTGTGTGTGTGTGCTAATTGTCTTAATATTGCACTATACTAGATTACAACCCCATTGCCAGTAACCCTTTAAAATCGATTACAACACTCAATGAAAGACCAACACGCTAGTTTAAGGAATACTAACATCACACAACACACACATACACACACACACACACACACACACACACACACACACACACACACACACACACACACACACACACACACACACACACACACACTCACACACCTATACATTCAAGTTTTCAAAGGTGACCGGAGCAAAATATGAACACGTGTATGAATGAATAAGTGTGAGTAACAGGTAAAACAGCATGAATGACTGACAAAATATAAAAGAGTAGCGAAACAAATGAATAACTGAGTGAATGAGTAAGTGAATCAGTGAGTGAATAAATCAGGGAATGGGGGAGGAGGGAGGATTCACTAACATATGAATACAAAAAGGAAGATATATAACCATACAAAGATAAGGTTACAGTGCCCTTGTTCTGTACTCTCCTCACACCTCTGATAAATACAAATAAATGAAGGAAGGACGGAGGGGAGAGAGGGAGGGAGAGGGAAGGGGGAGGTAGAGGCCGTGAGGTGACAAATGAGAGAAAATGGAGGGGATTTACTCGAGTCGTGAGAGGTACGGAAAAAAGGGAAGGAATGGAAGGTTAAGGAAGGGAATGGAAAGGTAGGAAGGAGATTAGATGAATGATGAAAGGAAGGGATAGGAGAGGAGAGGAATTAGATGGAGGCTGTGAGAAAGGGAAGAATGAATGAAGGAAGGGATGGAGGAGTATAGCATATGAGAGAGAGAGAGAGAGAGAGAGAGAGAGAGAGAGAGAGAGAGAGAGAGAGAGAGAGAGAGAGAGAGAGAGAGAGAGAGAGAGAGAGAGAGAGAGAGAGAGAGTCTGTATCAGTGAGGTTTCGATAAAGGGCAAGCGAAGGGCGATATCAATAACTCATCACTATCACCACCATCATCACTATCACCATCATCATCACACCACCACCACCACCACCATCACCCCCACCACCACCACCACCACCACTAATAATCTCATCATAATCTATTTTCCGCGTACCTTCATTACCACCACCACCACCACCACCACCACCACCACCACCACCACTACCACTACTACCACCACCACCACCACCACCACCACTACTACTACTACCACCACCACCACTACCACCACCACTACTACTACTACTACTTACTACTTCTATCGTTCCATTCACAACTACCACCACCACTATAACATCCACTACCACTACTATCATCACCTTCACCTATATATAACTCTCCTCCTCCTCCTCCTCCTCCTCCTCCTCCTCCTCCTCCTGTTCATTCAGAAACACGACAGGTGAGTCACAATTTTCAGGTGGAATGGACAGCTACCTTTCTCTTTTTTTTTTTTTTTTTTGTTTTTGTTTCTCTTTTTACAATTTCAGTTTATATTCCTCCTCCTCCTCTTCTTCTTCCTCCTCCTCCTCCTCCTCCTCCTCCTCCTCCTCCTCCTCCTCCTCCTCCTCCTCCTTTTTTCTTCTTTCTTCTTTCTTTTTCTCTCTTTTCCTTGGTCGGTAATTTTATTATTGTCTTCATTGTGTGTGTGTGTGTGTGTGTGTGTGTGTGTGTGTGTGTGTGTGTGTGTGTGTGTGTGTGTGTGTGTGTGCTTGTCTGTCTATCTTCCTTCTCCTCCCCCTGCTTCTCTCTCTCTCTCTCTCTCTCTCTCTCTCTCTCTCTCTCTCTCTCTCTCTCTCTCTCTCTCTCTCCTCTCTCTCTCTCTCTAGTAAGGGGTGAGTGGGTGGGTTATATTTAATATTTTCACACACGTAGAGAGAGGAGGAAGAGGAGGAGGAAGAAGAGAAG
>JAXIVD010011763.1:0-7500 GCA_036785275.1 Cancer borealis
GTATATATATATATATATATATATATATATATATATATATATATATATATATATATATATATATGTTTATATATGTATATATGTATATATATATATATATATATATATATATATATATATATATATATATATATATATACATATATATATATATATATATATATATATATATATATATATATATATATATATATAATATATATATATATATATATATATATATATATATATATATATATTATGTATATATATATATATATATATATATATATATATATATATATGTATATATATATATATATATATATATATATATATATATATATATATATATATATATATATATATATATATATATATATATATATATATATATATATATATATATATATATATGTATGTATATATATGTATATATATATATATATATATATATATATATATATATATATATATATATATATATATATATATATATATATATATATATATATATATATATATATATATATATATATATATATATATATATATATATATATATATATATATATATATATATATATATATATATATATATATATATATATATATATATATATATATATATATATATATATATATATATATATATATATATATATATATATATATATATATATATATATATATATATATATATATATATATATATATATATATATATATATATATATATATATATATATATATATATATACACACTATATGATATATATACTATGTGATCTACCGACACCGCATAGGTGAGTGTTTCTTTTCTTGAGACTATTGATTACTTTTTTTTCATATTTATAGTATATCATAGAAGCTCTACATGGAAGGTTATATGAGTCAGTTCCAGGGATGAGAAGTTTAGTAGATGCTCATTATAGATGATAAACGAGCAAGATTTACACAAGTTTGTGGAGGAGGCGTGAGTATATATTTACTTTTCATAGTGCAAAGAATAAAGGAAGAAATTTTTGTCGGTTTTTTCACTCAATCCTGTAAGTGCATTTCATGCTGTATCCTTTTAATCAAATTAATAATTATTAATCAAATAATTTATTGAGGAATCAAGTCAAAAATTAAAACTTTAACGCACAACTCTCCCTTAGAACCCTGATGTTTGGGTTGAATTGTATACTCCGCCCACTCGGCTTCACTTCCCGCTGAAGAGCGGTATGGGACGGGGCCCCTCCCTGTATACTTCCTCCAAAGTATCTCCCTCCTGGCTCCAAGGCTTGTCAGTGCCTCCCTACACCTCAGAAGGGCTGGTATGCTGCACTTTCTTTCGCTACTTTAACCTTCAGTGAAATATGTCCTTGCAAGATGACGTACAAGCGTAAGCTTGCAAGAATTAAGCTCTCTAACCTCAAGACGGGTCATGGAAGAAGAAGGAATCGCTAGGACTCTCCAAACCAACGAGAGACAGACGTAGAAGCGAGCAGGGATGAGGCTGGCAGCGCGTATGTCTCATTGCTGCCCGGTTTATCACCACCCTCCCCTCCACCATCACCACCGCCAGCACAACAGCTGTCTCCACCTCCATCCCTCTCTATACCAAGCACGTCATGCAGCTGTTCTATGCTTGTTCTCACCTGTTCTCCATCACAACCTACATCATTAACTGCAACATCACCGACGCTGCCACACGAGATCTCACTGCAGCGACGACAGAATATTCTACAACGAGGTGTGAAGCCTGTCGCTCCTGAGACAAGCGAAAGCGACACTTACTTCACCGTGTCTCTACATCAACTAAACACGCTATTCGCGACACAGAAATGTCCTACGAAGTCGTGCAAGAACACCTTGACCATGACAATGATCACGGTGCCTTACAGAGCAAGTGTACGCGGTGCGGCACAGTTGTCGCATCTGCTGCCACTCCTCTTCATTCTCGTGGTAGCGACTACTCCATTATCAAGTTACGCGAAGTATACTTCAGCCTGGTCTCTAGCATCGGTTACAATGGAGTAAGACTAAATGAAGCACTGCTAACAGGAAGAAAAATTAATAATAAATAATTCAGTAAATATTGCACATTCCTCTACCAGGAGTTGGATTCTTATTTTGAAAATAGGATGAAGGAGGCCAGAAAAGCAGTCTTCAAACTTCACACGGAAGAGCTACAGAGTGTACTTTATCAAAATGGCATCCTGGATGTAGGTGTCAGCTTTGACGCCAGCTGGATGAGGCGTGGACATAAGTCCCACATTGGGATCGGATTTGCTGTAGAAGTAAATTCAGGATTCATCTTAGATCTTGATGCTTTTTCCAACTTTTTGTAGAATATGCAATAAAGAGACCAACAGGCAAAATGATTACCAGAAAAAACTTTGATGGAAAGGCAGCGGCCATGGAGGCAGAAATTGCGGTGCTCATCTGATCTCGTTCATCTCATTACAAGATGCGCTTTACAACATTAGTTGTGACGACGACTCCAGTGCCTACAATAACATCTCCCAACTAAATGGAGGAAAGGGTCCTTATGAAGTGCCAGTGATAAAAGAAGAATGTGTAAACCATGTTAGTAAAAGGGTGGGTGCAAGATTACGCAAAATAAAGAGAGGCATATGAAACAATCACCACCAAGACTGGCAAGAAAATTAAGAAAAGCATTTTGGGAGGAGTGAATATGCTGACTGATGATGTTATCGACAGATTACTATGGCAAAGCCATCAGAGACAACAAAAATCGCACGGTCAAGGAAATGCAAGGTGCAGTTTGGGCATCATATTACCATCTGATTTCTGACAATCAACAGCATTACCATCAGTTTTGCCTACAAGGTCAAGACTCCTGGTGCTTCTACAGGAGGGCAATTGCACTAGAGCTACCAGAGAGTGCCAAGGACCACGATAAGAAGGTTTTCCTAGCTAAAATTCTAAAGGAAAAGTTGGAATATATAAAGTCAGTGTACAGAGATCTTGGCAACCCAAATCTCCTCAATAAATGTTTGAAGGGTGCCACCCAAAACCCTAATGAATCTCTCCATTCAAAAGTTTGGGGCAAGTGCCACAAGATAAAGTTTTACAGCCGCTTGAGGATCAGGTTCCTAGTTCAATACTCAGCGCTGGAACACAACTTTGGTTATGAGGATGAAAAAATCTTGCATATCCTCGAGGATCTCTTAAGTAGTTCGATAAGGAAAGATCAAGGGATGCAACACCTAAGACCAAGAAGAAAAGAAAAGAGAAGAAGGATGGCTCGTACGAGCCTGGAGGATTTTGAAAACATTTGGCGACAATGTGGAAGGTTTGCGCCTTCTGACACCCTCACCTTTGAGTGATTAATACTTTCATAGAAAGGGAGACCAGATGCCTTATCATTCTCCAGTAAGTCAACAATGTATACACAATCATATGTGAAAAGTTCGTGCTAATCAAATGAATACAAATGGAAGGACAAGGACGAAAAAAAATAAAAAACTTTAGGAGCCACTATCTCGAAAAGTTGTTTTTTACACTCTGACCGACTTTTGTTAGGTATCATTTTAAACCACAACTAAAATACAATTTTTTGTAGTAATTAGATTTTTCAAAATGTCAACATTTGTGACTTTTTTTTTTTTGAAAATAAATTGAAAAACTAATTCCTACAAAATGTAGATGCATGAACAAAGTTTTTATGGTAATTTTTTCAGAGCAATTAACTGAAAAATAATGTGTGAAATAAAAAAAATACACGTTTGTATGGTATTCTATTATTGCTCTACAGAAACTGAGAGATTATGAAGATTATTATAGCTCCTTGGGAAATCAATTACAAGTGCCTGATAGCTATATTTATATGTATATGTTAAAAATAGAAGGAAGGATGAAGATATTGTAAAACTATTGAGGAGCTATGAATGATGTGGAATTAATTCATTAAAAATTGTAGAAGATTTAAGCTGTGTTTTGTAACTTCATAACATAGTGAATGAATGAGACACACATACACTCACACATTCAGTCAAGTGCAATCGCTACTAGTATACAAGTATGTGTTTTTTTATTGCATGCTTTGCAAGAAAAATAATGTAATTGAATAAAATCCTCATTCAAGTGTTTAAAGACATCACTTCGACGTGGTTTGCTTAATGAAAATAATATGTCTACATATGCAGTGTTTCTTGCATTTTACGATTATTAGTGTTTGTACATACTAAGAGCATTAGCATTTTTAATATATCATTTAAATTTGAAGAATATAGCTTGTATCATAATGCACTTTTCGTGTATATTTGATGCAAATATAATTTGTCAGTGAACGATTTATTACTGTGGTCTATATTATTCAAAACTATACGATATGAAAGCAAACACTATCATAATGGGAATACCTTGCCTTCCACACAAACAAACAAAACTTGTCGCTAATACATAGTTAAACTAATCTGTCACAGAATAATTAGTACATGCTTGAATACTGAGAATTTCAATGTATATTTTGTTAGGTCAAATATGCCTGACGGAATGTTTCCTTAACTAATAGTTTGTTATTGAATTATTAACTTCCACAGCGATCAGGTTGGGACACCAATAATCGAGCTTTGTTCTGGTACTACTTGGATGAAAAAGTAGTACAATAGCAATAGTTATTTTAGGAATAGCTTTTGCCTGAAAAACTTTTTATCAAAGAAAATCGATCAACAACTTGTCCATTATGAGGAAATTTACATCCGTAAAGAAAAAGGAATGAACTGAAAAAATTGGAATCGACTGAAGAAATTAATGAAAAATGTAATTGTTATTTGCATCGTAAATATAAGAACTAATAACAGGATGTTAGGAATATGTAAATGATTATATTCCATAAGAAACAAGCAAACACGTAATCGACAAAGGAGTTTCGCAACATCGCCAAAGCTATGCTAACATGTATTATGGAGACACATAGCTAATAAATAACAGATGAAAAGTCAATATTGAGGAATATCAGATTCGTACGACAGTTTGGGTTGACAGAAGTATCGCTAACAATATAAACCCGTGAGGAGGAGTGAGAGAGCCAGTTATGGCTTATTCCATCCAACTGTTCGATTCTTGTAAGCAATTACACCTTCGGTGAGTATATAGTAATGCCTCGGCCTCCGCTGCCGTCCATTACAAGTCACAGAAAAACATGCTATTGAAATATTTTAGAAATCACCACATGTAATTTCTCAGTCACATCCTTTCATAGTCTATAGAAAAAACAACAATTAATGTTTCAATAATTGAGTACGTCAAGTTCCTTTCCGTATAGAACATTTGCCCAAAACATTTTGTTATTTAATGTCAATGAAGATAACAATAAACAGCATAGTGTGTGTGTGTGTGTGTGTGTGTGTGTGTGTGTGTGTGTGTGTGTGTGTGTGTGTGTGTGTGTGTGTGTGTGTGTGTGTGTGTGTGTGTGTGTGTGTGTGTGTGTGCGTGTGTGCGTGCGTGTATGCGTGTGTGTGTGTGTGTGTGTGTGTGTGTGTGTGTGTGTGTGTGTGTGTGTGTGTGTGTGTGTGTGTGTGTGTGTGTGTGTGTGTGTGTGTGTGTGTGCGTGCGTGTATGCGTGTGTGTGTGCGTGTGTGTGTGTGTGTGTGTGTGTGTGTGTGTGTGTGTGTGTGTGTGTGTGTGTGTGTGTGTGTGCGTGTGTGCGTGCGTGTGTGCGTGCGTGTGTGTGTGTGTGTGTGTGTGTGTGTGTGTGTGTGTGTGTGTGTGTGTGTGTGTGTGTGTGTGTGTGTGTGTGTGTGTGTGTGTGTGTGTGTGTGTGTGTGTAGTATTTGCAGTATTGAGGCTGCAGTCATAAATGGGGAGCCTGTGAAATACGTATATACCGACTTCACATACAGATTCATAATTGTGTGCCAAAAAGGATGCAGCTGATAAGTAAATAACAAATTATTCATCTGTATGTATACGAAGATTTCATATCAAAAATTGATATTTAGTAGATAATATATCAATAAGTACATCACTGTCCATATTAAACCGTATTTGAATTCATTTATACAGACGCTAAGTACAAAAAAGAGATGAACAATTATCATAGTTGTGCAGAAACTTGCTTCAATGAACGTCTGTGGTACATGTGTTTGTGGGCAAGAGGAATGTCCTTCAGATCCATAGCGAGACGGGCGTGGAGAAGCCCAACCACTGTAAGGAGGTGGGTGAGGCGTCTCCTGTGTGGAGGTGTCTTTCACGCTAGTAATGGTGGACCAGCTGTTACACCTTTCTTATACTGTGCTCCTACGAAGGACATCAAAATTTACCATTACCGTGCTTGTCTACAAATGCAAGAAAACTTACTAGGGTGAGTATATTAGAGCGACGAAGCCAGTTCCAGGAGTTTTCTTGACAAACCAACCATCTCCGTCTCCGTGCCCGTTGTGTCACGTGACTTATATGATGGTAATTGCCTCGTTTGCTTTTGTTTGGGCTTATAACATCTTTGGGTTAGGCTACCATTGCATATCAGTATTTAAACTTATTTAATACAGGTACAGCTGTACATCATTAATAGGTAACTTAATAATATTTCAAAGGCATTGGAACACTTTATCCATCCAGCAGCCTATCTATTACAACATTGTTACACTTCAAGTGCAAGCTTCTGCTGAATGTACTATAGTCTACATTATGTTTAATAAGATCATGGCACCATGCTTTCGTAATAGTCGATAGGGAAAGATTCCGGCTCTAACATCTTATGTTGAACATATGAAATGTAAAGTTACAACAAGAGTACAACCAAATTATAATATATAGTCAATTTGTGTTTCGTATGTATATTTCCAGAATTTACTTTATATTTCTCATGTATGTTGCAATTAATTTGATGCAGAAAAAAGCGCGGTTCACACTAGAAAAACACTAATAAATCATAATGTCCATGTATGACTATTTGTTTTGCCTGTATAATTGATATGTAAGGACCTCCTTCATTTAGATGGTTTCTGTGATCTGAGGGGGTCTGGTACTATTTGGCGCCAATGTTTTGGCGCCGATGTCTTGGCGCCGATGTTTTGGCGCCGTTTTTTTGGCGATGTAATTTTTTGGCGCCAATTGTTTTGGCGCCAAATTAAAAACAAAAGGGAATAAATGAATTAGTTGAAACTATGATAAAAAACTAATATTAAATAAAACTCAGTAAAATAATATAAATCAAACTATGATAAAAAACTAATAATAAATAAAACACATTAAAAAAATTTAAGTCAAACTCACTAGTTTAATACAGCTCGAGATTGTGGGCTAAACCACGCAAATATTCTAATGGTTCCTTTTCATGAAATAGTCGCACAATATTAAAAATGCGCTCATCAACTTTCACATACTTAAGAAGATTTTGTCTTGCAGCATGGCCAGCAACCATTTGTTCATAATATACTTATCTGCTCTTTTGAATTTTCTTTAAACAATCAATAAATTTCCAGATAACGGGGTGATATACTCCTAATTCCGCATAAATTTTCCTGTGTGCTGCTTCTGCGTGATTGTTAGTTCGGTCACTCTTAG
>JAXIVD010011764.1:2500-10676 GCA_036785275.1 Cancer borealis
TCTCTCTCTCTCTCTCTCTCTCTCTCTCTCTCTCTCTCTCTCTCTCTCTCTCTCTCTCTCTCTCTCTCTCTCTCTCTATCTATCTATCTGTCTATCTATCTATTTATCTCTGTCTATCTATCTAAATATTAGTTTTTGCTTTTGCTCTCTCATTCTTCCTCCGTTTTCTTGGACTCTCCCTGATGATAATGTCTACACTCATTATATTAATTATTTTTAAAGTATTTATATTATTTTTTATGAGATAGCTAGTAGTTTCATAATAAAAAATTGAACGAAACATTGGCTTATAGTTTCGTTGTATCCTATATTATTAAGTTACCGGTGCGAAGAGTTGAAGTATTTAGCGTTTTAGGAAAATATACTACGTGTGTGTGTGTGTGTGTGTGTGTGTGTGTGTGTGTGTGTGTGTGTGTGTGTGTGTGTGTGTGTGTGTGTGTGTGTGTGTGTGTGTGTGTGTGTGTGTGTGTGTGTCTGTGTGTGTGTGTGCGTGAGTGTGTGCGTGTGCGTGTGCGTGTGCGTGTGCGTGTGCGTGTGCGTGTGCGTGTGCGTGTGCGTGTGTGTGTGTGTGTGTGTGTTTAAATATTTCATCTCTAAAAAAACATAATGTATACAAATAATAAAGTCTATTACCAACTCTGAATTTTCCTTATCGAAGGTAAAGGAACAGGTGAGATGCGCCATGTGGATCATTACGTCTGTGTTTGTCTCCGTATAAAGGACCAAAACTATTTTCTTTGATACAATACAATATTAAAATCAGTCTTTGCGCTTAATCTCGTCAGTATATCAACTCACCATCCAAGGAGACAAGATGATCCAGACTACTTCAGATTCACATGTATTTCTTAAAGTATTCCCTTACCCTCTGGCATTGGAATCATTTAAAGATCAATGGGTTTGCCAAATACCAGCTGCCACTCGTGGTTAGGGTTGAGGTAGTAGGACTGGTTCGGTGGATTCAGAGATGGAGGTTCTACTACACACTTCACCATCTTGACAACACGTAGAAACACTAGAAATACCTTCACAAGGTTGAAAACAAGTAATAACTAGTTTTAATGGTGGCGTGCTATTTCTTGTCTAATTAAGTGGACTTTCAGAAACTTTGTTTGTCCTTCAATGGAACAGGGAAAGGCACGATGACGCTGATCATCTGCGTGTTTAAATAATCAGTGGGACGGCAAAATGCTTATTGATAAGTGTTTACGGATCCCTGCTGGGAGTTGTCATGTCGTCGTGAAGGAATGTGACTTGTGAGTGAGTGTGTTCTTTGCGGAGTCAATAGAGATCCTGGTGATGGCTTTCGAGGCTCACCATCAGCAAGTGAAGTCACTGTGTCAAAACTAAGCTTCTAAGTATCTGGAAGTTTGTTAATGTTTGAAACAAGAATATCAATACCTCAGAGAGCTTCACGTGTCTTGACATTGTGACCCATGACAACAGTGGGTCTTGCCAGGTCATGTTAGGGATTAGTGTGACTCATCGTGTTGAGGAATTACTCAACACGAGCGTGTCTTTCTGATGCCTACAAGATACAGATTTAAGATGCGGGTGAGTCCTGTTCCTCCACATGGTCGTGACACACTGGCAACAATTAAATAATGGTCTGACACTCCAAGTTGACGGTCTTGGTACACTTGCTTTTGAGACCAGTGGCTACTCGAGTGGCCACTTGAGTTTTATTGCTCAAACAATCCGTCTACTCCAGCTACGTGTTTGTAGGACAGCCGTGGGGGAAGAATGACAGTAAATCGATAAGGAAGTTTCACACAGGATGCAATGGTACGATACGGAGGGAAAGCAACGTGGCTTTAAATGCTTTTGTGTTATTTTCATTGATGTTGTTCAAAGGGGATGCACTGCAATGTGACCAACGCGTGTCACGTATGCTGCATAGCTTCCCACATCGACAGTTATGCGATTGTTCTCTACGTACTTTCCTTTACACATGCGCACTACAACACTTGGTGAGTCTGATGCCATAGAAAAACAGGAATAATTCGAGATAACTGGACACATGGTATCTAAGGTATTAACAGACTCTTTCCAGCACTTAATACACCTTCACCAGCATCAAATACTCTCCTTACTACCTAACACATCTTTTCTAGTACCATCTAGTACACATCAACGTGTGTTCTCTCATTTATAAACATTTTCTACCAGTACAATTTTGTTTTGATTTACCTTATAATAATGGCCTGTGTTTCCTTCGCACTTTTGGATTGTATGTATCATGTTTATCTATATCATCTTCAATAATTGATCAATCTTCACTGAATTGGGTGTGAGACTGTCTAAGATATTGTCTAAATTTTTCTTGATCGCCCTGAATGCTCTTTAACAAAATGATGATATTGTCACCTCTCGTTGATTTCTTAGTGTGTTGAGTTAGTGCACACTCTAAGAAATTAATATATATGTTGTGACCCATATGTTATTCTAGAGGATTTCCCGATGAAGTGACAAAGATGCATGAAAGTTAAGTAAGCTTCTCGGCAATTTGGTATCTTACAAGTGAGGCCTTAATTGATATCATTGACATGAATTAGAAAAAGAAAAAGAATGGGGCCAAGTGCAGAGTCCTGAGGCACACCGCTTATAACGTCTCGCCAGTTAGATGATTTGCCGTTTATGCCAACGCATTGTTTTCATTAATTTTGTTAGTATCATTTGTATAATGTGTCATACACTTATACTTTCATGAATCATCAGTTTTCTCTATTGAAATATATCGATTTCATAGTAAAATGCCATTCTTTGATTTTATGTAGTTACTGTCTTATTTTATTCTCTCTAAAATACATACTATAGAAAATTTAAAATTACTTGGATAACTTAAGTGTTTTGTTTTAGTGTCTGTCGTTTTATGGTTCCTAAAAGATCTCTACATCTTTTTTTTTCGAATAGAGTATCACTTTATAATACGGTCAGCCAAGGCGAACACCTCAAATGTTGCTACTATCATGGTATTTTTCTATAATGACACTGCTTGCGGGAAAGAGGAGGAAGAAGAGGTGGAGGAGGAGGAGGAGGAGGAGGAAGAGGAGGAGGAGCAGGAGGAAGAAGAGGAGGAGGGGGGAGAAGGAGGGAGGAGGGGGGAGGAGGAAGGAGGAGGGGGGAGGAGGATGGGGGGACAGAGGGGAGGAGGGTGGGGGGGACAGAGGGGAGGAGGAGGGGGAGGAGGAGGAGGAGGAGGAGGAGGAGGAGGAGGAGGAGGAGGAGGAGGAGGAGGAGGAGGAGGAGGAGGAGGAGGAGGAGGAGAAGGAGGAGGAAGAGGAGTCACACAAAATACAAAAGAACAACAAATAGCAGCATATATGTTAGCCCTCATAATGAACTGCACTATCTGATCTAATGTAATACACACAAGATAGTAAAGGCGAAGGCTCCTCCTCCTCCACCTACCAAAGTTTTCTGTACGAAGAGAAAACACACACACACACACACACACACACACACACACACACACACACACACACACACACACACACACACACACACACACACACACACACACACACACACACACACACACACACACACACACACACACACACACACACACACACACACACACACACACACACACACACACACACACACACACACACACACACACACACACACACACACACCATCATCATCGTCATCATTACTGAATTGTATTGATCCAAAAAGTCTCTCATTCCATAACTTGTAAATAATTTCAGAGCGGGGGACACAACGGCATCCCAAAAAGGCCTTCAACAACTTATGGCATTCCTCAAGCCACTAATACAGCCTTTCATTCTTTGTTAGTGTTCCGGCATCCCTCAGGGCGGTAAGATGGACCCACATTGTTCCTTTTTAATCTTTATTTGCAATCTTCTGAGCGCGCAGGACAGTCTCGCTAGATATATATAACTAATTCTATACAAACATCTACGTTCCCGGACTATAACGTTATAAATCACACCACCGATAATGCGTTCAGCCCGTAGTGAGTGTTATTAGATTCGCCCTCATATCAAACCACTGGCTATTTCAACCTTCAAAGCTTCATTTATCCTTTCCTGCTTTATTACATGCAGTCCTTAGTTTGTCTCCTTTCATGTAAAAATAGGGGAATAATTTCAAGCCCATGTTAAGGAGTGGTGTTGCATAGTTATCCTCCCGGGTGAAGACAACATCTCCGTCAGGCTGTGTCTTCTTGATGTCTTCCTAAGCAACTAAATCCATGAGTGTCGATTATGATCACAAGGAGGAGTAACATTACCACTATATCTTGCTCCCTAGACTGAAGGCTGTAATATTTTCCACTCTAGATAGGAAATATTACGAGTATTTCTTCTTAAACTCAAGTATTCCTTATTTATTCGGTTCTTTCTCAGCGACAAACACCATCCACGATCCAGGCAAATACCATATTCAGCTCAAGTTCCTTACATGTGCTGTATGGTTACCTCGAAAGTCAGTGGAGGCTTGTAGCAAAAATTAGTGAAGGGTGCTGCTCTGGTTCTATATAAGGATTTTTGTATTTTTGTCATAAACTAGGGGATGGATACTGACATTAAGCTTAAGGATTATATAATGTACAAGTATAAAGAAAAAATTACAGGAAAAAAGGACCCATTAAATTCAGAGGTGGGCGCGATTCGAAAAAAATTTAAGTCCGATTAGCGATTACCGATTCGCCAGCTCGTCAAGTCCGATTCGATTATCCGATTCGGTTGCCAAAAAATCTAAGTCCGATTAGCGATTATCCGATTATCCGATTTCGATTACAGTTTTTAAAAGCAATTCGATATTTTTAAAGCGATTCAATGTTTTTAAAGCTATTTTCAATGTTTCTAAAGGGAATTTGATGCTTTTTTGCCCTAGCAGCAGCAGCAGCACTTCCTCTCACGACGACTGGCTCTAAACTGGTGCGGCGCGTCACTTAACCGATGAGACGCGTACGAAAAACCAGAACTAAACACGTATTATACCAACTTTATACTTGTAAAATATAACCTTTTTATTATAATTTATATGATTTAATAATTATTCATGATATTTTGCGCATTATATTATAGAGAAAATACTAAAGTGTGAATAGAATAAAGCGAAAAAATATTTACTTGAGAAAAATATAGAAAAAATTATTAAGAAACTGCTATTGTGAAAATACAAAGACGACGTCGACCTGGATTAATCGCAAATCGCTTTAAATTTTCGGCAGTCCGATTGCGATTATCCGATTCGCTTGGCGGAGGTTAGTCCGATTCGATTATCCGATTCGAAAATGCGAGTCCGATTAATCGGATAATCGGATAATCGGACTTCCGAATCCGATTGCCCACCTCTGCCCATTATATTAAATGTTATCAATAATATACACGAGCCGCCACTGATAATAATAAGGATGATATTAGCAGAAAGACGGACAGGATCATTGTTAAAGTCAGCTGCTTCAAAACATCTTTTATCTATATTTTTTCTATCCAAAACCTAACTTTTTTACTTTATTTTTTTATTTATTTTATATAATCTTACCTTCTCGGTATTTTCGTTCTTTCCCGAACCAACGCGCTCATGAGGGGTGAAGGCGTGTACGTATCCTGCCACTGTACGTACACATGGGCTAGAGATAGATAGAGATAGATAGATAGATAGAGAGAGAGAGAGTGAGAGAGTAAAAAAAAATTCAACCTAACATAACGGTAGAAAGAAATATTTTCACACTTAACCATCCATTTATTTTGAACACACAACAGGCAGAGAAAGTTGATGATGTTGTCACGCTGGGCTGGACGAACATTACCTAATCTAACCCTCGCCAGAATAAACGAGAATAATAATAATTGTATTTTGTGATCAAACACTATTACAAAGAAAATCTGCTGCCTCAAATTACAATATACTCATAACATCATTCTACATTTCTCTCGCTGCGGTGTAAACAAAAATACTGGAATTTGCAATTTTTTTTTGGAACTATTTTTGAATTGCGATCATTCTTTTTTTATTGGACATTTTTAAATAGATAAAATGAATGTGATATCAATGAATTTCTCGTATTTACACTTGATTGGTTATTGGGTTCAGGACGAAGAGAGGAGCGACGAGTGAGAATCTCGGAGGAAGGGGAGGGAGGCACGAGGGAGGAAGAGGGAGGGAGGCAGGGGGGAGGCACGAGGGAGGCACGAGGGAGGCACGAGGGAAGCTGTTATAGGAATTGACTTGTTTTCCTTGAGTTCTTCCCTCGTCAGCTGCATCGTGTCTCTGCAGCAAGGCGGGGTAGGGACGATGTGGGGCGAGGATGCTGGGGTGCGGAGTAAGGACGAGGCGAGTGGCAGAATGGGCGGGGAATGGGGGGTGCGGTGGGCTGGTCATGTGGTGGGGTCTGAGGGCCACGAAGAGGTCACTCCTACACGTAAGTGACATCAGCGTTGAAGCCGCCGCCGTTATCGTAAAAAGTCACCACCTGAGGGAAGGAAAGGCGTCACGGGATGATGAAAAGTGACATGCGAAGGATCACCACGAGGCCTTTTGCACCTTTCTCTGGGATGTTAACTATATCCTTCCCCTTCTGAGGAAGCTCTGTTGTGATGCCGAATGACACTACATGGGCGTCGAGGGTTCAGTTGGATATCAAAAACAATCACTTTGCAATGATTAAGACAAAGTTGATGGAGTCCCAAGGCTCAATTTTGGTATGAGTCACCGTGATGAGGCAAAATGTTGTCTCTTGGATACTTACACACACCTTATATCAATTCATCTTCACTATGTAAAGGAACACAGTATAAGTAGTGGTGGGCAAACACACCAAAATGACAAATACTTTCTGTTTGTGATAATCCTACGACATACACTCACCTGGGTGCGTCCGTCGGGGAGCAGGACGCGGTACTCCCCCTGTGTGGTCCTGCCGTCGCTGTTCTCTACGTGGCTGAAGGAGTTGCCGCTATTGGGATCCTGGACGCCGTATTGGAAGTCATACGGCATTCCCTCCATCACGGGAGAAGGCTGCAGCGGGAGAAAAGAAAATTGTGAAATGTGGATAATAAATAAAAAAAGAAATACGAAGAAGAAAATAGTTGATGTAAGAAAAATGTGCTTCTTTTTAATCAAGACACGATACCATGACACATAATTAGTCATAAACCACCTAAACATAAGAGAAAAAAACCCAGGAGGGACCATAAGATACCAAACCAAAGGAACAGATAACACAAGAGAAAGTACCTCAGCCTCTCTCTTGATGTCCTTCGTTCCAGACCACAAAGGGAAAAGAGACTGACAAAAGGGGACTTCAACACTATCTTTCTTTCCCTGAATTCACATACCTTCCTCCCTCCTCCATACTCTTACCACTTAGCAACACAGAATGGCAGGAGCATCACAACACCTCACTCCCATCACATTTCGCTTTACTGAATCCACGACTTTGAGTGAGTGAGAATACAACTAGAAGAACTCACGACAACTACCCTCTCTAACCAGCTAATCTGACCCTCACAGCAGAAGGCACTGAAGGAGGTGGTTGCTGCTGCTTACCCGAGCTTGTGGGCGGACGTAGGAGACTTGGGGGGCAGAGTACAGCGTAGGGGGAGGTGTGGGTGGAGGTGGAGGGCGGCGAGTGGTGGTGGGCAGGTCATAGAGGCCGGAGGGGCGTCGGGGGGGCTGGTAATTGTACTGGGAGAGGACAACCTCAGCCAGCAGCAGACAGGACAGAGCAACCTGCAGAAGGACGTAGTGGTTGTGGAGATGGTGGTGGTGGTGTCCCGCCCACACACACGTCAACGAGGGTAGTGGGTAGTGGGTGAAGGGGAGTGGAAGGGAGATGGGAGTGGGCTGGGCATGGCGTGGGCGAGGGTGAGGGTGGAGAAGAGATGGGCGGTTGTGTGGGTGTGTATTGGAGCAAGAGGAACAGAAGGTAATGCAGGAGGAGGAGGAGGAGGAGGAGGAGGAGGAGGAGGAGGAGGAAGGAGGAGGAGGAGGAGGAGGAGGAGGAGGAGGAGAAGGAGGAGGAGGAGGAGGAGGAGGAGGAGGAGGAGGAGGAGATTGAAGGGGGTTTCAGAGGAGAGCGGAGAAAGACGAGGACAGGGATTAAAGGAAGAGAGTAAGGGAAAGTGTAGACCATGGAACAATAGGTAAAGGGTAAAAAATGAAGGGGAAATAAGGATTGGGAGGTGAGGGAGTGGAG
>JAXIVD010011765.1:0-5000 GCA_036785275.1 Cancer borealis
AGACAAAAAAACAACCAACAAAAAAACTGACAAAAAACAAACAAACAAGTTGCAACACGAATAACGAAAATCAGAGAGAGAACTAAAGCGAAAGGGAAGAGGAAACGAAGAAAGAGAGGAAGGAAGAGGAAGAAAAAAACTAAGAACGGAAGGAAACAGAGAGGGAAAGGAGGAAGAGGAGAGGAGAGGAAGCGACAGGGGAGAATAAGGTGTAGTATTCTGACCAAGTGTTAAAGTAGTGTATCAAGGAGAACAAACACAGTGTAGGTCTGTAGGAAAGACTGACTGATTGACTGATGAAGCGAAGAAGACCAGCACAAGAGGGAGAAGACAGACAGACAGACAGACAGACAGACAGACAGACAGACAGACAGACAGACAGACAGACACCCACAGAGACACCCTGGGTTAGTGTAAAGCTGAGAGTATTGAACGTAAAAAAGATTCACTTGACGTAGAAATTGAAATAGATTGTTTTTGAGTAAGTAACCAGCTTCAGGATATAGAAGAAGAAAGAAAAAGAGCATAGTTTATAGATTAAATGGAAATTGATTAGAGTGGAAAGGAAGGTAACTTAAGTGAGAATTGAGTAGTTTGGACGAGTAATAGAAACAGTTTATAAAGTGAAAGAAAACTGGTTAGAATTAAAAAAAAAGGAAAACTGAATGAGATTGAGATTGACTAAACTGGAAATGTAACAGAAATATAGAACAAGCTTAGTTACAACAGTCAGATTGAATGGCAAGGGCAACATTAAGTAAGAGTAGCGGTAAGAAGAGCGACAAGGTGAAGTGAGTTGCGTCAGCTTCAAGTAATTCCATATGTGGTCAATAAGTCTGAAAAATGACTTGCTGAGTCACTAGGGGACGGCGTAATGGAGTCTACTGGAATCCTTGGAAAGTGAAAAGACACGAATGAAGTGGGAAGAACGAGGCGAAGAAGGAGAAGCGAGTGAGTGTGAGGAGGAGGAGGAGGAGGAGGAGGAGGAAGAGGAGGAGGAGGAGGAGGAGGAGGAGGAGGAGGAGGAGGAGGAGGAGGAGGAGGAGGAGGAGGAGGAGGAGGAGGAAGAAGAAGAGAGTCCATGGGGAACTTGGTGAGAATTGAGTGGTGGTGAGAGGAGAGAGGTAGTGGTCCAGGAGGGAGGAGAGAGATTGGTGGGTAGAGATGTACGAAGAAAAATGGGATGAGACGAGAGCGAGAGCGAGAGAGAGAGAGAGAGAGAGAGAGAGAGAGAGAGAGAGAGAGAGAGAGAGAGAGAGAGAGAGAGAGAGAGAGAGAGAGAGCATGTCAGACAAAAAACAATAACTACCGGAAGATCTTAAGCGGTTGAAATAGAGAAATACATAAAACATATAATAAAAACAGAAGAGATCGATGTTTAGGCGTACACGGGAAGGTAAAGTGTGATCGATTAATAAGACTCTTTGGCTTCACACACACTCCACTACAAAACACAGCCACGGGAGCACTGGCTGATTCACGCAAAGATAGAAGAGGAGACGAACACAAGCAGGACAGACATTGACACTTTCTCATCACATTCTCTTCACCTTCTCCTATTCTTCTATTACCTTTTACCTCCCTCTACCTCTTACATCCTCCTTCCTCCGCCCATCAAAGTTAACACCAGAGAGAAGATGACACGCACAAGAAGACAAAAAATACAATATGGATATAAAATGTAAAATAAAATAAAAATGAATAATAATAAAAAGAAAAAGATATGAATGATGGAATTGCAAGTGTCAAGGACGACTAAAGAAATGCAAGACAGAGAAAAGATATACAGACAAGATATACAGACACACACACTGCATACGTAGGTGTAAATACTAGAAAGCATACATGAAGAAAGAAAGAGAAAGAGAAAGAGAGAGAGAGAGAGAGAGAGAGAGAGAGAGAAAAAAAAAAAAAAAGAGAGAGAGAGAGAGAGAGAGGTGAGAGAGAGAGAAAAAAAAGAGAAAGCTAGTAAAAAAAGTGCATGTTTGTATCAGAAAAAAAACAGTATGGAAGCCAAATTGTCAGTAGTATTTTCCATTGTTTTCAATCGGAAAAACACGAAGATTAACAAGGGTAGAGGGAGGGGAAAAAACTCACACCTACAAGAATAAACAGAAGAACGTATGTGAGGGGAGAGAGAGAGGGGAAAAAATGACATGTGGGAGAGGGAAGGGATTAGATGTACTTGGTGTTACCTACTCTCTCTCTCTCTCTCTCTCTCTCTCTCTCTCTCTCTCTCTCTCTCTCTCTCTCTCTCTCTCTCTCTCTCTCTCTCTCTCTTTCTAAACTTTCTTTCGAAACAGCAACATATTTCTTACTCCTCGTTCAAGGGAATCGTCAAGAAATTTTGGCAGAATCCCAGACTTACACACACACACACACACACACACACACACACACACACACACACACACACACACACACACACACACACACACACACACACACACACACAATGCTACAGAATAATATACTTGACAGGTGGAGGGAGGGGAAAGAGCACAATCTCGCCATATTAACCCTACACTTGCATCATTTTTCAAAGGGTGGTGAGTGGTAGACAGAGGAAGGAAAGAGAGAAAGGAAGGAAAAGGAGAGGGGAAGAGGGAGGAAGGGAGAAAGGGAGGGAGGGAGGGAAGGAGAGAGGGAAGGAGGGAGGGAGGGAGGGAGGGACGGAGGAAGAGAAAGGAAAGGAAAGAACTGGTCTCGTAATGTAACCTTGGTGGTGAACATCAATCTCAAATTTCGCTACTAACCTACCTTGAGTGAGGTCTGTTTGCTTTGTCAGGTTGTCTTTCCCCCCACCTCTGTGTGTGTGTGTGTGTGTGTGTGTGTGTGTGTGCCCGCGCACCCTTATTGTCACATAACAAAAGCTATTTTAAAAAAAATTACTGTAAACAATGTTTTCTCACCATTCCTTTCCTCTGTCCCTCCCTTACCCCTCCCTCCCTCCCTTCTTCTCTCTTTGCCTTCTTCCCTCTTTCTCTCTCTCCCTTCCTTCCTCCCTCCATCACTCCCTACCCGTCACGGCGTCAAGGTGTCGCCGGCCTGGGGGAGGGACGCAACTCAATAAACGCCACTAATGCCAACCTGACGGTGTGGCCTTCGTCTCGCCCTGCCATGATGGGGCGCCGCTCACTCGTCCACCATCCTATCCATCCGTCAGCAGCCTTGCTCTCTGCCGCCTCACTCGGTTACATGTTTAAAATTCTATTCCATCATATTATTTGTCACTGTTGCACCTACAAAACATTTACTAATTGAAGCAAATCATGATGACGCAGATCACGTATTCCATTTAAATTTCATATCTTTACTCTTGCTAAATCAGCTTCCAATAAGTTAGGTGTCCTATATCGTCTGTGTCCATTTTTATCTCTCTCTCTCAGCTGCTTGCTCTGTTCAGGCGCCTTATCCACCCATGTATGGAGTATGGTTCTCATGTCTGGGAAGGTTCAACTCACACAATTCTACTAAACAAGATGGAGTCTAAAGCTTTTCGACTCATCAACTCTCTTTCTCTAACTGACTGTCTTGATTCTTTTAGTCACTGACGCAATGTTGCATCTTTATCTCTTTTCTACCGCTATTTTCATGCTGACTGCTCTTCTGAATTTGCTTACTGCATGCCTCCAGCCCTCCCGCGGCTTGGCTGCACAAGACTTTCTTTCTACTTTTTCTCATCCCTATGCTGTCCATCTTTATAATGCAAGAGTTAACCAGTATCTTCACTCTTACATCCCTTACACTGTAAACTCTGAAACTCTCTTCCTTTGTCTGTTTTTCCACCTTCCTATGACGAACTTTTTCATAAGAGGAGTGTCAAGACCCTTTTCATACTAAACTGGATCTCCATCCCCATCCTCTATTTCTTCTATTGTCCTCTTTACAGGGTCTGGCGGCAAGTATAAGTTTTTTTTCTGTACGCATTTTTCTTGTCCTTTAGCCAGTACCCTTTTAATGTAAAAAAGAAAGAAATAAAAAACTTGTTATTCATACTTTCCACTAAGTCCTATTTTAAGAATCACATACAAATAGATGGTGATCGACTTTAAGGTACTCACTTTTGTGTGCTAGTACTGTTGCTGCTGCTGCTCGCTGTACACACAACAATGGCTCACGAACAGAAAGGGATTTAACGTAACAAGTACTTCACCGTCAACATCGTCTGCTTCACGGTTATACAAAAATATGAAAGGAGTGTTATTTTTTTTCCTTGCCGCGATTAGAGCACGTGCAGGTGGGTTCTAAACGGCGGCTTTGTTGTGCTCCGTCAAAACAGACCTGTGTTGTTACCGCCGCTCGGTTTGCATTTCTAAAAAGAGAAAGTAACGAATAAACATCAAAGAAAGTAGGAATGTTATCTGACCGATCAGCGTAATGGGTTGGAGGCGGAATATAAAACACACACACACACACACACACACACACACACACACACACACACACACACACACACACACACACACACACACACACACACACACACACAAGCAAACAAAAGTGAGAGAGATAAGGAAGGACGGCAATCACAATCACGTAGAACAAAAAGAGATAAAATAATGATTACCCAAGAGAAAGGTCGTCAATAGTATACTCTACACTTCCCTTAATCCGGGGCGGGAGCGAGGGAAGGACACGCAGGGATGATAATTGAGGTTTTGCTGTCGAGGGAGAACAGTGAATAGCCAGTAATCAGTACCAGGGTAAGGGTGGCCAGGTAAGGGCTTTCATACACCTGAGCCTTCATTAAGGAGACGCCATCTTCGGGAACTCAAGAGAAACCCGTTGCTCTCTCTCTCTCTCTCTCTCTCTCTCTCTCTCTCTCTCTCTCTCTCTCTCTCTCTCTCTCTCTCTCTCTCTCTCTCTCTCTCTCTCTCTCTCTCTCTCCAATGGGTATTATATTATTCTACTCTCTAATTCCTTTGCACTTCTTTAATAATACATAATGGTAAGGGTGTTACGTAAATGTGGTGTCACACAGTCAATTAACAAAAAAA
>JAXIVD010011766.1:5000-10673 GCA_036785275.1 Cancer borealis
TACCTCCCTCACGTCCCACCGTCAGTGCATCCTTCAATTAAGCTTCCTGACTCGTCCAAACAAGGCTGACCTGCTGAACTTCACGCGCGGGACCTCCACCCAATACGGCATCAAAGTGTCCTCTGCAGCTTACCAAGGCGACCCACACCATAACGCTGCGACGGGTTTTTTCACTTACTCCCGCAACAGCCACTGACGCCCCTCTCCCCCCTCTGCTATATACGTGGTGATGCTGCAGTGCTGTCCTTCAGACCGACGTGATGCCCCGCTTGTTAAACAGGAACGTATATCAACAGCATTGGTTTAGTTTTTCCGTCCTGTCTTGATATACGTAGCGTCGCAACACACGCCGCGGCCAGCAATGGGCAGCACACGCCTGACAAGCTTAATTACAGGGTACACACACACGCGGACGCAGCAAAAACACCAGCAGGGGAACGAAGCTTGTCTCTGCACACACACACACACACACACACACACACACACACACACACACACCATGTACAGTAACACAATATGAAACACCACAGCCTAACAAGACAGATAACACATGTAGCTAGAAATGTGTGTATATTTCTCTCATTTCCTTTCCTTCCATCATGACAATACACAAGTCTGCATGTCAGTCCTCACCACAACCTTTGCCTTCCTCCGTCACCCTCCGCCTCCCTGCCAACTCAACATCAATGAAAAGCTTGTATACTTAGCACGAAAATCAGCTTCCAGAGTTTCCCGCTCAAGGGTGAGCTTCGAGGATAAGTTCACCTCCACCACCTCGTCCTTCACAAAGTTCAAGTCATATATAAAACAGTGACTCTTGAAGGTGAAGGTGGAGCAGTGAGGTGGAACTAATGAAGTGTATCTCTTTTTCCACCTACACCTGGACTACACTTACCATCTCTCTCTCTCTCTCTCTCTCTCTCTCTCTCTCTCTCTCTCTCTCTCTCTCTCTCTCTCTCTCTCTCTCTCTCACAGGACACTGACTTGCACTCCTTCCTTCCCCTCGTGTCGTCTCCCTTCATTGGTTTCCCTTGATTATTTACGTCATTAAGATAATCACCCTCGCTTCCTCTCCCTCCCTCCCCCACCCTCAACACAGCTACCCCGCCAGCCAACCGCAGCCTGACCGCGCCTCCATTACGATAACCGACACACACACACACACACACACACACACACACACACACACTACTACTACTACTTGATACATCACTATCTGCCTCCCATACACGTCACTTCATAAGAAAACATTTACATAATAGTGAAGAGCAGTCTAATAAATATGAATTAATGAACGAATGAATGAATGAATAATGAAGTTGATTATAATACATGAATTTACTATATATTTGCCACGCTTCCATAAACAGAGCTTCAAACTTCACTACAAATTTGTGGGGTTAGATAGGGTGAGGTTAGATGAGGTTAGTTAAGTAAGATTAGGTGAGGTAAGGTAAGTTTGGATAAGATTAGGTAAGGTTAGATTTGGTGGGATTAGGTACCATTAAGCAAGGTAAGGTAAAGTAAGGTGAGGTAAGATTATGGAATATTAGGTTTGGTTAGGTATGGTAAGGTTAGGTGGGATAAGGCTAGGTAAAATTAGGTTTAGCAAGGTCAAGTAAGGTTAGGTGCGGTACCATCAACTATGGTAAGGTAAGGTGAGATGAGGTAAGGTTAGGTATGGTAAAGATTGGTGGGATAAGGTTAGGTTAGATTTAGCAAGGTTAAGTAAGGTTAAGTGAGGAGACATTAACTAAGGTAAGGTAAGGTGAGGTTAGAGACCAACATATTGACGTACTACCCTGTTATAGTATCTTTAAGAGGCAGTTCTCAGTAATGCTGCAACGTGTCTTTATTTAACCCTTTCGTCATGCACTCATTCCCTATCCACCTACAACACAACAACACAACACAACACAACACAACACCACAACAAACCATTACAATAACAATTTAGTAGTAATCTAGACTCTTTCCCTTCACTGCGCGTCTCTAAGCATCACATCAGCGACCTATGTATTCCCCGGCGCAGCGTGTGGGAGGCGGTGAGTGGTTCAGACAGACAGACAGACATACAGACAGGCAGCAGCAGCATCCAGCGTGAAGCACACAGCACACAGCACACAGGCGGCTCGATGATGCTGAAGAGTGAGTGCATGGACGGGGTCACCTACGCAGGATTAAACTGATGCTCCCACGCAGAGAGAGAGAGAGAGAGAGAGAGAGAGAGAGAGAGAGAGAGAGAGAGAGAGAGAGAGAGAGAGAGAGAGAGAGAGAGAGCGCGCGCACGAGTCACACACATACACACACATGGATAGACGAATACACACCAACCAGCATCGTGACACAGCATCAACATATGTCGTGCAGCTACAGTGTACCCACAACGCCCCCCGTGGCTCACACACACACACACACACACACACACACACACACACACACACACACACACACACACACACACACACAGTGGCTTGCCCGTCAGGCCTCGGATCGATTTTCTACACACTAGATCGATATGCTGCCGTTACTGACACGCGGTGCTGCTCTCCTGTCCCCCGCCTTCCCCTTCCCCACCCCTGCCTGCATGCCTGTCTCCCTGCCTGCATGGTATAGAGTTGTGTTCTCAGCTGTCACACAATAAAAGCGACTAACTACTACTACTACTACCACTATTACTACCACTGCTACTACTACTACTACTACTACTACTACTACTACTACACAAAGACGCCCTTGGATGCAGGTTCGTGTTGGCTTCATTGATTGGCTTCATTGTTCCGCGTGTGTACAGGGTGATGCAGGAAGCTTTCAACTCCATCACCAGCACACGACAGAACCACTCATGAACAAACTATTTATCTATCAGAGTTTGTTTACTATCAACATGTATGAGACAGCTTTCCAACTTTGTACTTTTCCTGACACACTCAACACTTCCTGTCCTGATGTGCTAAGGAGACAACCTGATAACCATTATTTGCTAACACACACACACACACACACACACACACACACACACACACACACACACACACACACACACAGACAGATAGATAGACAGCTACAGGACAGACAGATAGACAGACACCCTGGCCTCAGCACGCGTCTGGTTGGGTGGAGGCGAGATGAGGAAACTCTTAAGTGGAGGCAACGAACAGCTGACGGATGACTGTAGAAAGTTAGGAAGCGAGGGTTTGGTGGGGAAATAACACTGATGATGATGATGATAATGAAGAGGAGGAGGAGGAGGAGGAGGAGGAGGAGACTGTTATGCATTCCATCACTCTCCTATCCTATCCATAACGAAGGAGTGAAGGAGTAGGACGCATAGGACAGTAGGACATGCACCAGGCAGTGGAGGTGCGAGCAAGATCGTCATCATCAGCAGCAGCAGCAGCAGCAGCAGCCTTGAGGCGCCGCGGGAGGTCTAGTATGGCATATAAATAAGTCACACACCGGATCATCCTTACTTAATGAAGACCCAACGCTGTCTCTATACTGTCACGCTGCCTCTCTCTCTCTCTCTCTCTCTCTCTCTCTCTCTCTCTCTCTCTCTCAACGCATCCTTACCTCCTTCCTCCCTCCCTTCATCCATTCCTTAACGCATCCTTACCTCCTTCCTGCCTTCCTTCCGTCTACTTAACAAAGCTTCTCACTCTCTCACTCCACTTAGTATCCCGCCCTCCACCCCTCCACCCAGTACACACCCTGTCCCTCCACCCCTCCACCCAGTACACACCCTGTCCCTCCACCCCTCCACCCAGTACACACCCTGTCCCTCCACCCCTCCACCCAGTACACACCCTGTCCCTCCACCCCTCCACCCAGTACACACCCTGTCCCTCCACCCCTCCACCCAGTACACACCCTGTCCCTCCACCCCTCCACCCAGTATACACCCTGTCCCTCCACCCCTCCACCCAGTACACACCCTGTCCCTCCACCTAGTACACACACTGTCCCTCCACCCCTCCATCCAGTACACACCATGTCCCTCCACCCCTCCACCCAGTACACACCCTGTCCCTCCACCCCTCCACCCAGTACACACCCTGTCTCTCCACCCCTCCACCCAGTACACACCCTGTCCCTCCACCTAGTACACACCCTGTCCCTCCACCCCTTCACCCAGTACACACCCTGTCCCTCCACCCCTCCACCCAGTACACATCCTGTCCCTCCACCCCTCCACCCAGTACACACCCTGTCCCTCCACCCCTCCATCCAGTACACACCCTGTCCCTCCACCCCTCCACCCAGTACACCATCCTTCTGTACCTCCTACCACACCGCCCACACCCCGCCTCCATCAGACAGCACTCACCCCCACACACCCACCGTCACCACCCATAACAAGCAGGTCCTCACGTAACACAGCAATAAGTCACAGCGTCACACCCGTTACGTTAATAATACTTGTGACGCTCCTATGATCTTGCTACTTAATGACTTCAACGAGCTGTTCATTCACGTGATATCCAATTGTAACGTAACTACTATTTCTTTAACTCAACACGTAATTTAAGTTAAACTAATACTGTAACTACCCAATTAGTTCCTCTCAGTTATGATGAAGCAAAAGGTTCAGTGTTTAGCCGTATTAAAATGTCATATATATACAGTAGCTACATTATTATACATTACACAAAAACACTTCAATCAAAATAGTTTCACCTGTACTCGTATTATGAAAACATATATAAAACAATTCATATTAAAATCCTGTTAACTGTGAAAATAATTACAACACATTTTTCATTCTCGTCAAACAGCTGGGAATATCGAGTCTAAGCTACTACAACTACCACTACCACCACTACCACTACAACAACTACTACTACAGACACGGGCAGGCCAAGAGCTACATAACACTTTTTTTCCCTCCCCAGTCGAACACAGCTGGGGAAACAATCAAAATTACTACTACTTCTACTACCATCACTACTACTACAACAACTACAACTAAAACACAACACCAAGGCAACGATATAGACACAGGCAGACAGACACGCCCTTGACACAGCTACGAGCAAAATCCTTCTTGATGGTGTGAATATCATGACAACACCTTGAGAGAGAAGCAACACACCTGAATTATTACTCTAAATTATGAAGGTGTCACACAATACACCTTAACTTAACACACACTGCCTTGAGGACGCTAAACACCACACTAAACAACCTATCACATATTTTTGTTTACATTAAAAGGGTACTGGCTAAGGAACCACAAAACTTATACCATACAGGTGTGAATACGGTGAACAAGAACACAGGTTAATCATCAAACACCTGTAATTAACTTCAGAAAAGGTTAACGATGCTTTCCTTCTCCCTAACAGAGCATCAGTAACAGTCGTGTGGGTTTAAACGAGCCAATAAGCCACTTACTTAATCACACCCACCATCTTGTGCCTAGTTACTACCTGGGGCTCACCTTCCTACGTGAACACCTGTAATTAAGGCTAAGAAGCTCAAGGTCACACAAGCTTCAGTAATATCCTTCCATCCTTCCCTTTTACTGTTCTTACCTGAGGCTTACTTTCCCCAGGTGTAACTCAGGTGAGCTAGGCTGTTTTAAATAACCATCACAAACACGTACACAAGCACCCCTTCTGTTTGTGTATGTTCCACGACCCTGTTTTGTAATAGGAACACGGCCCCATAATG
>JAXIVD010011767.1:0-2500 GCA_036785275.1 Cancer borealis
CCATCTACAAAAAAATTCCCCTGCGATATTCTACAAAAATCAATGAACATTATAAACACTCTTTTACCCTAACCCTATATTGTGAAATCCTTCCATATTCAGTGGTAACCATACTGGGAAACGAGCAGGAGTAACGATAAGTAAATACACCCAGATTGAGAGAGGCACTGAATCAGCCAGGTATTATTAACTTTCAGTGAAGCGGTAGTGGTGGTGGTGGTGGTGGTGGTGGTGGTAGTGTGTTGACTGAGCGGTGGTGCAGCAGAAGGGAGGTGGCCGCGAAGGTCCATCTCGTGGCCCACCTGCTAGCGCTGCTCCTCCATCACTGTCAGAGCAGGAGGAGGTGGTGGCTGAGGCAAGGAGGCGGAGTGTGGCGTCGGCCGTGTGCTGTATTAGAGGGCACACGCTTCGCCCACCTGATGTTACCTTGACAACACCCACCACGACCCCACTCCTACAGTCCTGCCCCAAAGGCCACTTTCCTCTTCATCACTGACTCCAAACGTCACTAGAAATTACATAACTACCGACTGCTTACTATGAAGTGATCGTGTGCACCTCTCACTTTCCTCCCTTGATCCTCCTCCTCCTCTTGCTGCCTCCCATCTCCTCCACCTCCTACTCCTACTACTCCTCCCTCCTCCTCCTCCTACCCTACTCCTACTCCTACTCCTACTCCTACTCCTCCTCCTCCTCCTCCTCCTCCTCCTCCTCCTCCTCCTCCTCCTCCTCCTCCTCCTCCTCCTCCTCCTCCTCCTCCTCCTCCTCCTCCTCCTCCAAGATGAGCTTAATCTTCCCCACAAGATAGTCGCAAAACCCGCGCCTTGAAGCATGAAAAAAGCACCAGAACACACAGGAGGTCGTGTACTCATCTATAAGGGAAGAATGGATGAGGCGAGTGGGAGAAGGAAAGAAGGAAGGAAGACAAAGGAATCGCCGTAAAGCCTGACAGGCCTCTAATATTCCACGCTTGGGCCGGCTCTTGTAGTTAATAAAAGATTGAGGCTCGTGGGGGTGGCCTGATCCTATCGTCCCTGGTAGGCCTACAGCAGGGGGTCAACTTTAATTAAACGTTGACTATATTGGCCTCGAGCAGCTCTGGGCCGCAATACATCACGGTGGCTCTTAAGTTAACACCAGATCGCTAATAAGATCGGCGAGGCATCCAGGCGGTATAAAAGACAGTATATCTTGAGGGACCTGAAGCTGTGGCGAGGAGGAGATGGGAGGGAAAGTATTAGGTTCGGTTACTCTGTGAATATATAAAGAATATTTTCATGTATAATAAGATAATAATTACAGTTTTGAGTTAGATGATAAAACTGATCCTTTTTTTATCTTTGGGTATTTTTAAAACTCTTTTTCTCACATTTTTCATTGAGGATCAGATGAGGGATTTATCAAGTTTTTTTTTTGTTAATTGAAAAAAATAATAAATGTACAATAATATAAGGAAGTTAAGTACTCTTCTACGTTTCCTCATATCATTGTTTCCTTCCCTATGATTCCTCCCGTTAACATTCTCCTCTAACACCATAATTAAGTCCTAGGTTTGGGTCACTCTGTTCACCTTTCTCTCACTACATACATCTCCTTCCTCAAGCTATCTCGTATTCTGTCCATCTGTCATTCCCGAGTGTTGTTTCCGTCCCTCTTCTTCACAACCATCTCTCTAAGCCTCACTCCTCCCTCCTCTGCTTCATTCCCTCCTCTCTTTCAGCCTCATTCTTCCCCTCCCTGCCTGCCTCCTTTCATCCTCATTCTACCGTTCCCAGCCTGCCTCCCTCCTTCCTTACCTTCCAGCCTCATTCTACCCTTCCCAGCATGCCTTCCTCCTGCCTGCCTTCCTATCTACATCCCTGCCTGCCTGCTTACTCTCTGCCTTCCCTGCCTCTGTAAGCAGCGCGTGGTCAGCCTGCCTGGCGTGTGGCTCTTCTCTGCACCTGAGACAAAGTCTGTGGTCAAGTGCGGTGGTGTCCGATGTCTTCTTGTTTGTGACCGGCCCTGCCCCGTCCCGTCATTTGACCCTGCCCCTCCTTCCCTCCATCAGTGACCACCCTCAATGACCCATGTCGCCTCCTACACGTCCCTTAGCGCATCACCAGTCAATGTGTCCTTCGCCTTCTCCCCTTTCCCTTACCTACAGTTTCCTCGTAATACAAATAGTGTGAGTCGGGTATGTTTAGTTAAAGAGGAATGCAATAAAGGTAATGAGAGGACACCACATGAAGAGGAATAGAGGTAACTAAGAAGAAGGAATAATATAAGCAAAGCGAAAGAGGAGAAGATCACAAAAGGCGAGAAAGGAGAGACATGAAAGAAAAGAAAAACCACAGACAACGACGGTGACGAAAATGAAGAGGAGGCGAAGGAGGAAGAGGAGGAGGAAGAGGATGAGGAGGAAGACGCAGGTGCACAAGGGAACATATCAGGTCAGGTCAAGGATAAGGTCGGAGAGGAGGAAGTGACTAACAAATTAGGAGGAACAAGGAACTAATGT
>JAXIVD010011767.1:5000-10672 GCA_036785275.1 Cancer borealis
TCACTGAACTAAAGAAAGAAAAAAAAAAAAGGTTCTTCAGTCCCCAACACAAACTTTTATTGCGGTTTCATTAAGTAAATATGATGAGCGACTCGACTCTGGGACGCGGAGATTAATGGCTCTTGAGTGAGATTGTATTTTGCTAACTTTTTTTCTGGGCGACTAATTGCTTTCAGAGGACGAGAAGGAAAGCCGCGGAAAGAAAAATCTCTGTTTGTATTTTGAATGTGGTAAATGGTGTCTAGGGACGAGGGGGGGGATGGGGGGCGAGTGGGGGGGGATGTGAGACCTTCCTGACGGTGAAATGGGACACTCCGGACACACAGTGGACCAGCGCCCCCATTAGGAAAGAGCAAACACCAATTTCATGGCAATCTAGAGGAGGAAGAAGATGAGGAGGAAGAAAGATAAAGTGAAAGGAGTACCATCATCCACATCTCTCATATCACACCACCCATTACTTCACACTGTGTCACCCATTTCATCCATTTCTGTTCTTACTCATGTCTCCCCTCACCCATGACTCAGTCCCTTGGTAATACAACGCTTCTCCTTTTATCCTCATGACCCAGACACGCTATTTCCCACCTCATGTTAAAGCAGACAGAGCCTCCTCCACCACTTCACTCCACTTCTCCTCCACCTACTCCACCACATCAGCTCCACTCCTCTTTATACATCATACTTTGCATTCCCGCCTGATTTACTATGTATGATCATGGGTTAGCGCTACGATTGTTTAACATAAATGAAAATGAAAATACTTAGAGGAAAAGTAAAGATCATCAGTATCGTTTTCTTCATTTTCGCAGTGTATTTAATGGTCAATTATTCTTATCATCATCATCATCATCATCATCATCATCATCATCATCATCATCATCATCATCATCATCGTCTTCAGGTAATATAATAAGATGAATAAGGATGCAGGAAAACCAAAGGAAAAACTAAAACTAAGAATGATGATAATAATAATAATAATATACTCGGTGGTGTTGCAGGATAAACTTGGAATCACACCTTGGTTTGCATAGCTCATCCATGTACGGCTAGATCCTACACCCACCACCGCCACCCACACCCACTTTACACCGCTACCTCTACCACACCCTCCTCACACACACACACACACACACACACACACACATACACATACACATACACATACACATACACACACACACACACACATACACACACACACACACACACACACACACACACACACACACACACACACACACACACACGCTATCTATTGACCCTCCCATGCAATCCATATCCTCACATCCACCACACACCACCACACACCCACTCCACAACCTCCTCCTCGCTGGACATGGGCGGGATGGGCGTGTTTCCGTGGGCGTGTGGGTAAACAGGGGCGGACATGTGGGTTGAACACTGACAGTTATGACGTATTATGACCCACCCACATTCCTCCCCCTGACCCCCGCCTGACCCCCCGCCTGACCCCCGCCTGACCCCGCCGCCCGTGCAGACAGAGAAACAAGGGCGTAACACACACCTCTAGACCTTGTCCTCCCTAACAAGGCAAAGAGAACGATGGTGTTCCTTAAGTCTAACACAACCACACACCATAAAGATTAGCTAAAGAGAGTGTGTGTGTGTGTGTGTGTGTGTGTGTGTGTGTGTGTGTGTGTGTGTGTGTGTGTGTGTGTGTGTGTGTGTGTGTGTGTGTGTGTGCGTGTGCGTGTGCGTGTGCGTGTGCGTGTGCGTGTGTGTGTGTGTGTGTGCAAAGCGGAGATTCATAAATATACGAAAAAGAGAGTCGTTTATTTATCTAACTGTATATATATTTTATCATCTATATATTTGTTTATGTGTTTGTATTTGCTCTTAACTTTCTCTCGTATGCGAATGAATATCTGAGTTTTATCTGTCTTTGAAAACGTCAGACTAAACGTGTTTCATGTTATGCGTAAAGAAAAATATATTAGGCAGGAGTACAATCCGTTCATTATCTTTACTTTTACTCCTTCAATATGTAAATAAAATGTCAGAAATCAACATTACAGACTCACCCTTCACCCACATTCCTTCACCCACCACCACCTCCGAGCACTCTCAAGTCAGCACTACCTACCTATACCCAATTACTTCACTCAGTATAATGAAGGTTGCTTACATTACATTAAAGTATGATGAATTAGGAAAAAAAAAGTTCCCTGTCTCGCAAGTACACAAACAAGCAATGAGATGATTCCTTTTAATCAGAAAAAATACAAAAGTGAGTGCATCAGCCAAATAGCCACATTCTTGTTTGGTGCAGTCATGCATGCACCTTTTTAATCCACCACAAGTCTTGGCCAGGCATGAGGCAACCTTGGCTCATGCATAATTCAACTATTATAAAGAACAACGAATTAAACTGTATTGAGCTGACTGAAGAAATGAGGATTGCCCTTTGCCTTCTAAATCAAGCCGCCTCCTCCTCCTCCTCCTCCTCCTCCTCCTCCTCCTCCTCCTCCTCCTCCTCCTCCTCCTCCTCCTCCTCCTCCTTCCTCCTCCTCCTCCTCCTACGCTTCCTTCCTTCTCCTCCTCCTCCTCCTCCTCCCTCCACGCGCCTCATCTTTCACATAATATGATTTTTTTCCCTTTATTTTCAACAAGAATGCTGACCGTCACGCTAGAGCAGCGGCCGACTATCTCCCGCTGAATCAAAACCAAATCCAACAAGGAAATGAATAACAGTCAAAATATTTTAATCCACATTTTACTGTTCCTATAAATTGCTCAAGTTTTATGTCCTTCAGTAAATCACTCTCTTCCTGCTGTAAGTCATTCCTCGCCACACATCAATCGCAGCAATTTTTGGGATTAACGAGGGCGGTGGAGAGACGGACGGCCGCCGCTGACGTCTGGCGCGCCCTAGTACAGGTTAAAAAAGAAAGTGGAGGTAGAGGCTGTACGTACCGTCGGTGAGAAGCAAAATAAACATCACCGTTTTTAGAAAGATTCGATATAGACAGTGACCCCCAGAGCCCTGCCGGAAACCTACCCAAGCCCATCACAGCCTAACACGCCCCGAGGTCACAGCCAGAAGGTGTAGCCAGGCCGGGGCGAGCGTGCAGATTTTACTACCCTTGATAAACACGAGTGTAAATCAAACATCACTTAATGGCCAGCATCAGAGCGATAATGCAGAGCACCACGAGGTTTGTGCGCCCGCCTGCGTGGACTAATCAGGGTCATTATCCTCAGCCAGCTTCAGCCAATTACACGCCTCCTGCCCAGACGATTGATGGTCCTGACCAATCAGAGAACAAGTTGACTGGACGGATTACACACACTATAAAGCGAACTCACTGCTTCGCCTCCCCCACCCCACCTCACCCCTACAACCCTCACTTCTCCCCTCAACCCCCACTCCCTTAACCCTCACTTTACCTATCTGCTTGAGTAGTTGAGTGCAGCTGCAGGACACACGGAAGGCAGACAGACGGACGGACGGACGGACGAACGGACGTGGTAAAGATGAATACGGACGTACATAAAAAT
The DNA here is from genome assembly GCA_036785275.1 of Cancer borealis. Taxonomy (NCBI): domain Eukaryota; kingdom Metazoa; phylum Arthropoda; class Malacostraca; order Decapoda; family Cancridae; genus Cancer; species Cancer borealis. The sequence goes on from JAXIVD010011767.1 coordinate 8,526, forward strand.
AAACTAATTATCATGACTAGTGGACGTGGGGAGGGGAAGTATGTGATCAACTGGATTTTTCATCGGCATAACCTCCCCTCATTCGATGTAAAGTGAAGATTGCTGATGATAATAATGAGTTATACTTTATATTATGCATGTCGTTCGGCGTTGCAGCGTGGTGGGTATTAGGGGGGATGAGACAGGGTGGTGGATGAGGATGTGGCAGGGAGGGAGGTGGATGACTTTGGGTGTGGTAGTGAAGGGGGAGAATAAGGATGGAGTAGTGAGTGGTTAGATGTGGCATAGTGGTGGATGCGATATGGCAGGGTAAAACATAATGGTAGTACGTATGACAGGGTTGTAAGTATGAAGACCTGTGGTAGGGATGTGGCAGGATAGTGAAGGGATGACAGGGTGAGTGGTAAGGGAGTAAAGTTGTAAGAGAGTGGTTAGGAAGTGTCAGGGTAGTGTGGCAGGATGATGAGGGTGTGGCAGGGTGATGTATATGGTGTGGCAGGATTGGTAGGGATATGGTAGAGTACTCAGAGTTAACAAAGTTTCAAACGTTACTCAGAGATGCGTCAGTGAGGCTCAGATTCTTCTTTTTTTTTAATTTCCTGACAGAGAGAGAGAGAGAGAGAGAGAGAGAGAGAGAGAGAGAGAGAGAGAGAGAGAGAGAGAGAGAGAGAGAGAGAGAGAGAGAGAGAGAGAGAGAGAGAGAGAGAGAGAGAGAGAGAGAGAGAGAGAGAGAGAGAGAGAGAGAGACAGAGAGAGAGAAAGTATAATCAAAACTAATTCACTCACTCTATAGTAAGCTAATGACTCATAATATTTCATTGCATTCACGGAAAATCGCAACTACCGTATAGAATTACAACCAATTAAGCAACAACATAAAAAAAACAGCAATTAAAACAAGTTCACTGACATCACACCAGAGCAACGAACGGAACACCAAGCAGCAGTGAACTCCAGTACGTTACACCCTTGTGGCACGCAGCTGAGGCTCGTGAACCTGTTTCCCCTCGGGCAGTGTCCCCTCGGAGACTGCCGGCAGCCTGACCCCACCAGCCCCGCCTGACCTCTTATGACACGTTACACCCCTCGCCACATGACACTCGTTGCCGCGTCTCGCCAGCAGGGACCAGCAGAGCGTGCATACAAGGCGTGTTATGCGGACCGTGGCAGGGTAAGGCAGGGATAGAGGACACTGCAGGGGCGGTTTACCTATTGAAACACCTAACTCTTGTGTAGGTGAGAGGCGTGGAGAGTTATGTGGTGATGAGGAATGGTATTGATATATTAGATGTGAGTAGTGCAACGCTTAAGATGATTGATTTGTTAACTGGTGTACGCTGAAGGAAATGTAAAAATCTACAAATGATGACATGTTGCCCCTCTGCCTCCCCTTCCCTCCTTCCTTCTTTCCTCCCTCCTATCCCTCCATCTCTACCTCCTTTTCCTCTCCTCTCTCCTTCCTTCCCTGCATCCTTTCCCTTCTCCCTCCCTCTCTACTTTCGTTTCTCCCCTTCGTCCTCCCTTCCCTCCCTCCATGGTTGTCTAGGGGAGCCTGGGAACACGAGTGGGTTGCCCCCTTTGTCTTAGCGTCCAGTCACGGCATCCTGCTCGCCCTGACCCACTCCCCATCCACTCCACTGGGACTCCACCATTCCATTAGTAATTTGACACTCCGCCAAAACTCTTACACTCGCATATAAGCTTCACACACTAACTGATGTAACACCCGATAACATTTTTTTTTTCCTGTTGACTGTCTATCTTAGTGTCTTCTATTGTATTTCTTCCCTTCATCGGGTTTCATAATAGGCCTTGCACGTTTTCATTTTCTCTCTCTCTCTCTCTCTCTCTCTCTCTCTCTCTCTCTCTCTCTCTCTCTCTCTCTCTCTCTCTCTCTCTCTCTCTCTCTCTCTTTTCTGCTGATGCCTTAGTTTTTATAATATACCAAAGTGTGTGTGTGTGTGTGTGTGTGTGTGTGTGTGTGTGTGTGTGTGTGTGTGTGTGTGTGTGTGTGTGTGTGTGTGTGTGTGTGTGTGTGTGTGTGTATGTGTGTAAGAGGAGGAGGAGGAGGAGGAGGAGGAGGAGGAGGAGGAGGAGGAAGGAGGAGGAGGAGGAGGAGGAGGAGGAGGGAGGAGGAGGAGGAGGAA
>JAXIVD010011768.1:0-2500 GCA_036785275.1 Cancer borealis
GTATGTATGTATGAAAGGTTTGTATAGCATTTCATTAAACATTTCTTTGTTTGTTTCTTTGTTTGTTTGTCTGTCTGTCTGTCTGTCTAAATTTGTAGTAGTATATATATGTCTGTCTGTCTGTCTGTCTGTCTGTCTATTTATATCTATCTAATAATCTGTTTGTATTTGCATAATTATACTCTCTCTCTCTCTCTCTCTCTCTCTCTCTCTCTCTCTCTCTCTCTCTCTCTCTCTCTCTCTCTCTCTCTCTCTCTCTCTCTCTCTCTCTCTCTCTCTCTCTCTCTCTCTCTCTCTCTCTCTCTCTCTCTCATAGTACTTTATATCTACTACGTATTTTTATGATCTATTTCACGTGGATTTTCCCCTCAAATGTTTCCCCTCATCCTGGTGCATCACGGGATATAGTTTCCCCTCACTTTACCTACCCATTTCCCCTTTTTTTCCCCCTTTTTTCCCCCTTTTTCCCCCTTTCCCCTCTCCTCTCTTCCGTTACTGTCTCCCATCTTTCATTCACTCTGTCATGTGAATTCCCCTCTCCCCCTTCCCCTCCCTTTCCCCTCACCTGTTCCCCTCTCCCCCCTTTCCCTCACCTGTTCCTCTCTCCCCCTTCCCCTCCCTTTCCCCTCTTCCCCCCTTTCCCCTCTCTTTCCCCTCTAAATCCTTCAAATGTGTATGGTTTTAATATCTTTTTTTTGGTGTGATTTAGCATGGCATAAATTTTGTCCAGTTTCCCCTCGGATATAAAAAAATTATATAAGAGCGTTCCGTTTTCTTTGAATGATGGCGGTGGTGATTTTTTTATATTGTTATTATTATTATTATTATTATTATTATTATTATTATTATTATTATTATTATTATTATTATTATTATTATTATTATTATTATTATTATTCGTTGCTAATGATTGTGTTTTCTATTCTATCTTTATAAATTTGTATCACCTTTCTTATTGCTCGAGTGCCCCCTTCCCCTCACCCTTTCCCCTCACCCTCTCCCCTCACCCTTTCCCCTCACCCTTTTCCCATCCATCAGTGTCTGTACCCACCCCATCCCTCCTTCCCCTCACCCCCACCTCACTCACCCTCATCCCATCTCCCCTCAGAATACACCCCTACACCCCTTAGTCACCCTACCACTACTTCTACACCCAAAACTGACTCCCCTCACCCCTACCACACACCCTAGCGGCGCCCCTCATTCCCCTCACCTCCCCTCACTCTCCCCTCATCTCTATCCACACACCCCATCATCCTCCAATCACTCCCCTCACCCTAGCAATGCCTAACATTTTCCCCTCACCCTATCCAGACACCCTTGCAGCCCTCCGTCACTCCCCTTACCTATACCCACACCCTTTGTAACACCCCCATGCCCCGCCTCTCATGCCCCGCCCCCCATGCCCCGCCCCTCATGCCCCGGCCCCGCACTGCCCCCCCCCCCGCCCCCCGGAGACACTAACCCCAGTCTCCCCCAGCGGTGTTAGCGGGGCGCCCCTTCTCGGCTGCTGCTGGTCCTCCCCCGCTGAGGAATCCACTTGGGTCCGCCCCTCAGTACTGTCGTGAGTCCTCAACCCGCACACCACACCTCACGCCCACGCCCACACACCCACGCTACCCGCTACCCGTACCCGCTCGTATATTCCTGAAGTCTGAAACGCTAAGTCCGCGGATGTAATAGTGCCAATCACAGGGCGAGGTGAGGCGAGGTAAGTATTGGTAACGTTAACAGATTACAGACAGGTAGCGAGCCTTGCACTCTTACTTATCACTACACTTGATAATTGTGTGTTATAACCATCACATTAATGTTAGGTTAGGTTTGGTTGTGTTAGTGTAGTGAGTAACAATGTTTTAGTGCGTCTACATAACGTAAGTATTGACACACATTAAATAAGAGCCCCAAGGCGGAAAGCAAGTGTTGTTGTTACCAGATGACCTTCCATAACACAAGCTAACCTAACATAACATTAATGTGATGTTAGGTTAGGTTATAACACACAATTATCAAGTGTAGGGATAAGTAAGAGTGCAAGGCTCGCTACCTGTCTGTAATCTGTTAACGTTACCAATACTTGCCTCGCCTCACCTCGCCCTGTGATTGGCTACTATTACGTCCGCAGACTTAGCGTTCCAGACTTCAGGAATATGCTGTCCGCTCACTACCTCAAATTTATGGAATGAGCCTGGAATGAGCTTGGAATTTTGTGGAATGTGTCTGGAATGAACCGCAATGATCATATAATTAGTGGAATGAACCTCGAATTTATGGAATGAGCTTAGAATTTGCGGAATGAGCTTGGAATTAGATAAATACGCGTGGAATTTGTGGCATGAGCCGAGAATTTTGTGGAATAAGCCTGGAATTGGAATTGGAATGAGCTTGGAATTGGTGGAATGAGCTTGGAATGACCTTGAAGTTGCTTATGTTTTGGACTATTCATTGTGTTGCTGGAATGACAAGGAATGAACTGGAATGTCACTGGAAATGGTCCTGG
>JAXIVD010011768.1:7500-10669 GCA_036785275.1 Cancer borealis
ATTAGTGTGCTTCACCTGTTGTGTGTGTGTGTGTGTGTGTGTGTGTGTGTGTGTGTGTGTGTGTGTGTGTGTGTGTGTGTGTGCATCAGGTGTAAACAATCACCTGGGATCATACGGTCACCTGTCTGTCACACCTGTCCATCTGCCACTCACTTTCCCCTCACGTTTCCCCTCACCTTCCTCTCACTTTTCCCTCACCTTTCCTTTACTCTCCTCTCATCTTTCCCCTCACTTTTCCACTCACTTTTCCCTCACCTTCCCCTCACTTTCCCCTCATATTTCCCTTGCCTTCCCCTCACTTTCCCCTCAGTTCCCTTCACCTTCCTCTCACCTTCCCCTCACATCCTCTCATCTTCCTTCACCTTCCCTTCACTTTCCCCTCACCTTCCCCTCCCCCAACCCTCCACAAGGCAGTGTTCCCCTCGTTTCCCCTCGTAGATTTAAGGTGGAGGATGCGAGTGTAGTGTGTTTGTTTGTTTGTTTGTTTGTTTGTTTGTTTGTGTGTTTGTGTGTTTGCTTGGGTGTTTAAATTGGTAAAAAGTAATTAGTGTTTGAAGAATGATTAGCAAAACGAAAAAAAAGAAGTCTATTTGTTAATTATCTATCATAGTAATTACCTCTTGAATAGATCAATTAGTGTTTTCAAGAGTCATTAGGAGTAGTGATTAGGTCTTCAGATTGGTAAAAAAAAAAAAAAAGATTCGGTTTAAAAAATGATTAGTAAATATAATGAATAAAACAGAAAATCCATCTATTAATTATCTATCACAGTAATTACGCCACAAATAGATTAACGATTCATTAGAAGTAGTAGTAATTAGGTCTTCAGATTGGGTTTAAAGACCAATTAGCAAACAAATAAAAAAACCAAAAACTCCATTTATATATTATCTGTCTATGCTATCACTCCACAAATAGACAGAACCCCCCCCACCCCCCCACACAACCTCCCATCAACCCCACAACCAGGAGACAACAACTAAAGACCACACAGAGACCCTAACAACCTTACAGTAGTTAAGCCCAATTCCATCACCCTACGGTCCCCTGCGCCTCACCCCGCTAACACCCTTACCTCCCCATGTCCCTAGGGTGACGAGCAGCCAGCAGCACCTCCTCCAGCCATCTCAAGGGCACCAGGGATCACTAGGGGAAGCTGCATCTATACAGACATCCTACCATCGCTCCAACGTAGGACAGATGTACATGGAAACTGTCCTTAGCGAGAATCCTACGACCATGGGGGGGAGGGGGGGGCACGCGGAGGATTCCCAGATCTCCCATCACCCCCAGGGAACACAGACCCCCTTCCAGAGCGTCCCTACGACCCCTAGAAAGAGAAGTTTTGAGACGAGGTCACCGGAAAGCCCCCTTGCTGGACTGCTTAGGTGCATGTACCAAGTTGATGTTGGAGTGCCGCCCATCCTCACGCCCACGCCCCGCCCAGGGTGGTGAGGGGAAATGAAGGGAAACATAGGGTAGGGGAGGGAAGAGGGGGGGAATGAGGGAAGGGAAGGGAAAAATGGAGGGTAAGGGAGGGAAGGGAAAGGGAAAATAAAGGGTAGGGGAGAGAAGAGGGGAAAAAAGGAGGGAAGGAAGGGGTTAAGGGAGGGAAGGAGGGGGTAAAGGGAGGGAAGGAAGGAGGGGAAAAGGAAATAGGGTGAGGAAACAGAGGGGAAAGAAGGAGAGATAGGATAGGATTTAGAGTAGAAAATAGAGAAATAGAAGAAGAGAGAGAGAGAGAGAGAGAGAGAGAGAGAGAGAGAGAGAGAGAGAGAGAGAGAGAGAGAGAGAGAGAGAGAGAGAGAGAGAGAGAGAGAGAGAGAGAGAGAGAGAGAGAGAGAGAGAGAGAGAGAGAGAGAGGGGGGGGGGATGATGCATCTCTCAATATTGGTGTGAAAGTAGAGTGAGGGGAAACGAAGATTAGATGGGAGGTGATGGGCGTGAAATGGGAAAGGGGAAAGGGGTCATACGGTATCATGTGAGGGGAAATGAGGGGAGGTAAGAGGGGAAATTGAGGTGAGAGAGAGGAAAATGAGGGAAAGAGAGAAGATGATGTTGAGAGAGAGAGAGAGAGAGAGAGAGAGAGAGAGAGAGAGAGAGAGAGGAAAATGAAGGAATGTGAGGGGAAAGAAGAAGAGGGGAAATTTAAGGAAAGGAGAAGAGGGAAAATGAGGGGAGGGTGATAGAGGGGAAAATGAAGGAAAGGAGAAGGAAATTTTGGGAAGGGAGAGAGGGGAAAGAGGGAAGGGAGAGGGAAAAATTAGTGAGTAAGGGGAAATTTAAGAGGAAATTTCTTTTAGTATATATATGTGTGTGTGTGTGTGTGTGTGTTAGGTACTTTATAGGTAAATTAATTGGTTCCTTTATGTACTTTAGAGCCAAAAATAGGTACTTTATATTAGGTAAAAAAAAAAAAAAAAAAAAAACTAAAGGAATCGAAAAATATCACCCTGGGCGAGACGGATTAGGACGGCGGCCATGTTGTTTTCCTTAAGGGCTGAGTGACTATTATTATTATTATTATTATTATTATTATTATTATTATTATTATTATTATTATTATTATTATTATTATTATTATTATTATTATTATTATTATTATTTTCATCGTCATAATAATAATCTAACTTTTAATATATTTTTCCTTTAGGCTTTTTGATCCCAATTTTACGGTAATAAATTTTGGTCCTGAAGGCATGAAATATAGACGCTCAGGAGAGAGAATATTAAAGAGAGAGAGAGAGAGAGAGAGAGAGAGAGAGAGAGAGAGAGAGAGAGAGAGAGAGAGAGAGAGAGAGAGAGAGAGAGAGAGAGAGAGGGAGAGAGAGAGAGTAATTATCTTTCACTAATAGACTTATTTATTTATTTATTTATTTATTTTATTTATTTATTTTAATTGGTTTGTTTTGATAATTCGTTCGTTTGTTTGTTTGTCTGCAAAATAATAATAATAATAATAATGATAATGATAATAATGATAATGATAGTCACTCCGCTAATTGCCTTGTTTGTCTTGTTACTCTAATCACCCATCACGTGACCTAATTGTTGTGGACTAACTAACTACTTAACACCTCATTCTCTCTCTCTCTCTCTCTCTCTCTCTCTCTCTCTCTCTCTCTCTCTCTCTCTCTCTCTCTCTCTCTTCTCTCTCTCTCTCTCTCTC
>JAXIVD010011769.1:2500-10666 GCA_036785275.1 Cancer borealis
CATCGTAGGATGGATGAAGAAAAAGTAATGATGGCCCATGAAACTTTTATGGTAAAAAGGTTTTGGCTGTAATTGAGTGTACGGGCATAGGTTTAAGCTCTGTGAAGCATCGTGTTGAATCAAAGCAACTTCACACGCACCTTCTTCTTTATCAGGTAAAAATGCAAAGAGAGACGCAGGGCAAAAATAAAATCCTATATGCTCAGATTTACACTGGTGAAGTATTTGGTATTCACCGGTACTGTAGAGAGTAAGCCCCTCGTTGACCAGCACAATAGAGTCAGGTAAATCAACGGCGAGAATAGAGGTGTTGATTTGAAATGGGAATGACTCTATTCGGTGAATATCATAAACAACCTTTGAATGAAAGGGAACATGAACTACAATAGCGTCTGACGTTAACATTGCACTGAGAAGTGGGTAATAATGTAAAATTTCCGCTCCAGCAAAAATAGGGGTTAGATCATATTGTTCCTCTGCTATAGTTAGGGTGTGTAATAAATCCTTAACTGGGAATAAAGATGAGGATACTCTACCTCGGGAAGCGTCAACCACATTCCTCAGTACGAGCTCATTTGCATGCATGATCGTATTGACTGAATTTTCTAGGGCATTTAGAACCATAAGAACCTCATCAATAGCATAGGAAACATCTATGTTAAGGAATGCTTTGTTAAGAGAAGCACCTAAGATGTTAGTGTAATTAACCATTTTAATCATGCCTTCCTTGAGTCGTGCAATGTTTCTGCAGTTAAGATTTACAACCTTACGGTTAGATATAGCCATTGCAGCTAAAGTATTGTAACGTTCTTGCAAATCCTTTACATCGCTATCCATGGCCGTACCAAACACCATCTGAGACAACATGCCAAGGCCATCAATTAGACCTCTTTTTGGACGAGTATTTGAAGGGAATCCATCATAATTTTCCAAGGCGTCCTTGACTGTATCTCTTAAAAACTCCACACGTTCCTTCAACAACATCTTCATTAGGGAAGAATATTTTGTATCATGAATCGTGTGTTTGTTTAATTCAAGTAGAGTATCACTTAGTTGCTCAGTAAGGTTTAGCAGACGACCCGGTACTGCTTTAAGCTCAGTATATGGATAATGAACCCACAAATAATCCTGGATTAAAGAAACTCGGCCTATGTTGACAGTGAGAGCTCCTGGCTTCAGATGAGCAGGATCTCGAGCTTGAGTAGAAGTCAGAGCGAGCAGGAGAATGATGATAGCATACATCTCTGAAACAAGCAGAAATATGAAAGTATTGAAATAAACTACTTCATTAGATAGCATTCAGCAAGAAATTATTTGCGAGAACGTAGATTGTAACCATGAGATTTAGTGGGTTGAGATGTGGTATTAGTATTAAGATACACAGCGTTAGTAAGATTAGCTGTTTCTACCATGCTTGTGTTAGTTTTGGCCTTCGTCCGTTTTAGACGATCGCTATGTATAATTTCCAGCGTTTGCAGCCACGGATCTAACACCTCAAACTTATTTCCACTAATATGCTTAGTAATCAGGCGCGGTCCGACAAATTTAGGTGAAAGTTTAGAAGACCTTTCAGGTACTTGAACCATTACTGTATCGCCTGTTTGCAATTCAACAGGAGAAGCTCTTTTATGTTGCTTCTCTGCCATGGCTGTTTTTGATTCTTTTAAATTCCTCTGTACTTCCTGGTGAATATCTGAGAAAACTTTAAGCTGACATTTTCCATAATCATCCACATTATAAACAGGAGGCTGAGGCGAACTTATGAGATCAGTCGGGAGTCTCATTTCTACTCCGTAGAGTATATAGTGAGGCGAGTGACCCGTTGACTCACAGTTACTTGAATTTATACTGGCTGCTACATGTGAAAGCCAATCTTCCCAAGTTTCTAACAAACCACCCACCACTGGCCGCAATACTTCTAAAATTTTCTTGTTTGCGCGCTCTACAAGACCATTGCTGGCTGGATGATAGGCTGTAATGAAAGTTTGTTTTATGGTATATTGACTACATATTTCGCTCAGTAATGCATTTCTAAACTCCTTACCATTGTCAGAAAGAATAGTCCTTGGAGTAGAATGAACAAGAAACACTTTACTAATGAGTGCATGAGCAACAGCGCCAGCTGTTTTGTCCTTCAAGGGAGCCAAAACGATGTATCGTGAGAAATGATCGACACATACGAGAAGATACTTGGACCCTTGACGACTAAATGGAAGTTGCAGTAAATCTATGCCAACGACATCCCAAGGTTGATTGGGTGGCGGATATTGAAAAATCGGTGCTTGTTTAGGCACTGTTCCCTTATTTCGTGCACACTCAATACACTGATCCACATGTGCGTCCACATCCATTTTCATGGTTGGCCAGTAGTATTGATAGCGTGCAGCGCGTAAGGTACGATCTTTCCCCTTATGTCCGGCAACTGCTGTGTTATAAAGTTGATATAGTACTGTCGGTACATACACCTCGGGTATTACTAACTGTGTTACCGGTTTTTTCTTGTTCGGCCAATGACGGCAAAGAACACCATCCGTATTGAGTAAAAACTGAGAAAGAGGTATATGTAGCTCAGGCAATTTAACATCATCACCGGATTCAAGATGATACACAACCTTGCTCCATACATTATGTTGACGTTGAGCTTCAGCGAGAGCCTGCATAGTAAAATTATCAAGCGGTTTAGTGGCTTGATCGACAGCACCAATGGGTATATTTCTTGACAACGCATCAGCCACTTTATTGGCTCGACCTGGCAAGTATTTGAATTCAGGATGGAATTCCTGTATTGTTAAATACCATCGCGCGAGTCTACCGGTAAGGTTGCGACCCTTGAAAAGCTCGGTGACAGCCGCGTGATCAGTATAACACGTGATATGGTAACCTAGGATTATATCACGGAATGTTTTGAGTGCCCATACTACCGCGAGTGTCTCTTGGTGAGTCACGGAGTAGTTAGACTCCGCAGAATTTAGGGTTCTGCTCGCGTAAGCATTAGCACTATTCTTCCCTCGTTCGTCGGTTTGCATTAAAACAGCACCAAGACCTAACACACTTGCATCCGTGAATAATATAAACGGTTTAGCGTAGTCAGGGAACGCGAGAATAGGTGCGTGGGTCAGAGCAAACTTAAGGTTACAGAAACTTTCTTCTTGACCAGCACCCCAATGAAACGGCACGTCCTTTTTCAAAAGTTTATTTAAGGGCGATGCTATACTGGAAAAACCTTTGACGAATGTCCTATAATATCCGCATAATCCTAAGAAGGATCTTACATTGTCTACATTTCGCGGTAGAGGAAAGTTTTGTATGGCCTTTACCTTGTCATCCATAGTGTGTATTCCATCTTCATTAACTAAATGGCCAAGAAAGGTGATGGACTTTTGTAAAAAAAAATCACACTTGGATAATTTCGCTTTGAGACCAGCTTCACGGAATTTTAATAATACTGACTCTAAGTTAGCAAAATGAGATTTAGCATCTCTACTGAAGACAATAATGTCATCAAGGTTTTAATTTAATAATGTGTTTCGCCCTATCGGTTGACCCTAGAGGTTCACCGGGTAATGCAATGACGTCACGATAGCGTTGTAATAAATCTATCAATGAACTCCCTAACTCCGGATAATCATTAACCCTTACCAATGAATGAAACGTCGTTGAATGTTTTGTCTCCTCAGTTTGACACGAGTTAACTGAGGCAACACTACTACGTAGACTTAAATCAAGTGGATTTGGATCCACCTGTCTGTCATAAACTAACGCCTTGGTTAAGAGTACTCCTTTTTTTAAAGTTATAGGACCATCAGTAGAATTAACCACAAAAGCAGAGGTGGTGCTTCCCTCTCTTACTGTATTTAAAGTTGATTCCACAGCTAGTTTGTTTACTAAGCTGGGGCCTTCGAGGCATATATCATTTCCAACCTTGGCATTAAGAACCGATACTGGTATGTGGGCTGCCGCACGACTAGGTATTTTATGAGTCCCTACTACAGTGGCATTAATTTCCTTCCACTCCTCAAAACAATTCGTTTGATGGTTGTCATTGCAAGTTGAAGTAGCCTGGTACGATCCAGATTCTATCCCCTTTTTCTGGGCGTTATGAATCACACTGATTTCCTGTGTGTCGGTAAAACTTTTTGGGTCCGTACGGTTTGAAGAAATTAAACGTCTGGGTATTTCCATCGACTTCAAGGTTTTACCCCGAAACTTTACACAATTAAGCACAGGTTGTATTTCCAACTGAATGTCCTTCATAGTCCTCAGTCCTAGTAATCCATCTGAAGGAAGACTGAAATTAGAAATTACATAGAAGTCAGTTCGGATGGGTGTAGTGTTATTACCTAACTTGATTGGAAGACGCACGATACCTAAAATATCTATAGGTGCGCTCGATACTCCCTGCAAATTGGTAATCGGTGGTCTGAGGGGCCATCGGCTACCACGCTACGCGCGTTTTAACTCCGAGTATGATGCAGCGGAGAGCACATTAACTGAAACGCCGGTGTCGACAGCAAAGATGCCCTTACAGAACCTATTTTGACAGGAAGAACCATAGCATCAGCGAGGTGCAAGCCGCTATTATTGATGAGCGAAGAGCATTAATATCAACCCCGTCGTCGGTTCCTTTCTGTCCACGATTTCTCGTTACTTCTAACCCGGGTGCCTTGCGGAGGCTCGCTGAGCTTCCCCCGTCGCAGACGACGGACCGGCAACAGGCGGTGGTGAGGGAGTGCGAGGGGTTTTGTTACCTCCAGTACCAATATTAGGGTTAGTTGTCATGCTGGTGGGTGTTGGGTTAGTACAGGCAAATAAATTAGTATCTGCGGGAAGGCGTGGATATGGTGTTCCACTTCTAAGCGTGTGTATATTATCACTAAATTCAGTCCCAGCAGACGCACCTGCTTCCTCAAAACTATCACCTTCAGCAGTGCAAATATGATCAAATTCTTTCACTAACTTCGTTAAATTGTCTTTCGACATCGATTTACTAATAAGTAATTAATTAAAAGTGATTAAAAAAAATTAAATTCACTACTTACTTAATTAGAAGCGATATATTAACGGTAGTGTAACGTTGTTTAAATAATTTCTCAGAGTTCACGATGCTTCACGTTGCTTTATTTATAATAATAATAATAATAATAATAATAAGAGAATGAACAACACTTAAATTTGATTATTAGTAACAAAATGAGACCGTTAATTAATCAAGAAGAAATGAGAGGATGGTGAAAAGTATACACATATAAATATACACCAAATAATCCACTAGACTCAATATACTGCTTTTTTTTTTTCCAGCAAAATATATATGAGCAACAATAATAATAAATCACTGCTTTAACCACTTAAGTGTATGCAAGTGTTATTGTTTTAATAATGTGTAATGGTAGTATTTTAGCTAAATGCATGTGTATCTCACCTAAATAATTAATATGCGACGGTAAATTGATTGAAGTCGCCGCGTCCTTTCAGGCCAGGAAACTTGTCTTCCTCGCCCTCTCGTGTCCCTCGGTTGGTCAGCTGTTGTAGTTGGGTGGGGGTAAGACCACACCCTTCGTTGAGTTAGCCGGGGTGAAAGGTTACCTCGTCTTCTTCTTCTTCTTGTGTCCCGCGGGAAGTAAAGCGGGGAAGTGGGGGTGAGTCTGTTGTTGTCACCCAGTAGAAATCTTCCTCGTCCTCTTCTTCAGCCACCAACAGATTCACCGTTGTCTTGACATGGGGGAAACGCTAGCTTCCTCACAGAGAGTTATGAGGTGCTAGTAGGTGTGAGAATACTTGAGGGTAGTGGCGAGTGGTGTCAAAGTTCAGCGGGATGTCTGACGAAGCGCTGACCTGGTCATAAACATCTCGTCGACGCTTCTTTCCACTACCATCTCACTCCTTCGTTTCTCTGTAGAGATCGTTCAATCCGTTTCCCAAAAATGTTCGTGTTATGAGTGCAACTGGTATTTCGTATCTCAAACGCTGTTCACCATAATGTTACCCGGTGTGGTAACAAGTGTTATGTGAGATAGTGTGGCCCGAGCGGTTTAGCCAAATACGTGTACTTTATACAGTTTTATTTACAGTATAAGATGATCAGTACACTGGTACATTGAATAAATCTCACTGCTTGTATTTGTATTCTACTCAAGCAGGGTTATGCACATATATTAAAGTATATCACAAGAGTCACTGTGGCACTATATCTCCACACTTGGGTATAAGATGAGATTTGTGCAATATATATAACTTCAGCGACAGTTTGTAGGGCACTCTTAATAACACAGAAATGTCAGTAATAACGTTCAAGTCCGGACCTCGGATGTACGGTGAGAGTAGAGCACTCCGAGGTCCGTGACTTGTAGGTGTAGCTGCGCGGGTAGGTCTGAAGAGACCGGCCAAGCTCGGGGATGAGGTATCTTCGCCGACACCCCTCAAAAGCTGATGTCAACCGCTTTTCTTTAGGCGACAGCATAGCGCCTCACATCACAAAAACACCTTCTAGACGCTGCGGTCAGCAGCATGTCTCTGACCGGATGACGGCCAGACACCAGGAGGCTGCTTCCGAACGTTCGCCGTCACAAGACATTCGAGAACCTACTACATATATACCTCAACAATTATAATAATATTAATTGCATAATACATGAGATATATAGGAATAAAAATATAAGTAATACTACCTGCCTAATATGGGTACAGTAGTATTAGCTAGTAGTAGTAGAAATAGTAGTAGTAGTAATAGTGGTAGTAGTAATAGTGGTAGTAGTAATAGTAGTAATAGTAGTAGTAGTAGTAGTAGTGTAGTAGTAGTAATAGTGTAGTAGTAGTAGTAGTAATAGTAGCAGTAATGATAGTAGTAGTAGTAGTAGTAGTAGTAGTAGTAGTAGTAGTAGTAATAGTAGTAGTAGTAGTAGTAGTAGTACTTGTAGTAGTTGTAGTAGCTAGTAGTAGTAGTCGTAGCTAGTAGTAGTAGTAGTAGTAGTAGTAGTAGTAGTAGTAGTAGTAGTAGTAGTAGTAGCAGTAGCTAGTAGTAGTAGCAGTAGCTAGTAGTAGTAGCAGTAGCTAGTAGTAGTAGTAGTAGTAGTAGCAGTAGTAGTAGTAGTAGTAGTAGTAGTAGTAGTAGTAGTAGTAAAAGAAGTGTTGGTGCAGATTATAGAAATACATGTATGCAAAAGAGAATAGGAAAAATCATAAAGATGTAGTATATTCACCATAAATCACAACTAATAATTATTGTGATTTAAGTGAGTACAGGGTAACATGAGGTAAAGTGAAGTCAGAACAAATGGAGGAGGAAAGGTTGGGAGAGGTAGGATTTGTAGAATAAAGGTGATTTGTATTCGGTACATATGTAATGTAATTAGTCATCGACATGTAACCATCATCAGATCATAAATAATTAATTATTGTGCTTTAAGGTAGGAAACATATATAAGAATGTGTTTAGGGATTGTTCATTAGTAACCACATGCTTACGATTCGAACAGGTTAGTTTGATAAATATTTTCCCATCTTTGGTGTAACATTGCTGAAAAAGTTGTCTGTTTTCCCTACGGATACTCCATATGGTCTTGAATAAAGCAAGACTTTTTGGGGTGAGGCTTTCATTTACATATAGGCTGGGTTTTAAAGTAATACAGGCACTTATTATATCATCTTTTTTCTGGCGACTATGTAGTTTTACTATTATTGGAGTATTTGGTTGGTTTTTTTCTTGTTTCCTAACCTGTGAGCAATGTTAATGTCAGCACGATCAATGTTTATCCTTAGATTGTCTTTGATGGCATTCACTACAACTTCTGCTGGGTTTTCATTTTGACTTTCCCTTGGCAATGATGGACCACTCACTAAAATCGTGTCCCTTCGTTCATACTGGCTTACGTCATCAATCAAATTCTCTAGGTCATTAACTTTGTGCTCGAGAGCATTTACTTTACTTTGCAGTTGATCTATTTTCTGGTCTTTTTGATCTAGTAAGGCTTGTAGTGCCTTCACAATGGTATTCACAATCACTTTACCTTTCTCTGAGAGCGTGGTTACATCGTCCTGTATGGCGCTGAGGATACTTGGGGGTGGTGGTCCTGTGGGTTGTTTGATAGACGTGGCTGCCAGCGCTGCTTGGGGTTGAACTGTTTGGGTTAACAAAGCTTGGATTGTCATGGCTGCCGGTGCTATTAG
>JAXIVD010011770.1:0-2500 GCA_036785275.1 Cancer borealis
ATATATATATATATATATATATATATATATATATATATATGTATATATATATATATATATATATATATATATATATATATATATATATATATATATATATATATATATACATGTATTCATTAAGACTGTGGCGCCGATAAGTTTCACGGACGCTAATATGGACGGCCTCTTGTCCGTTAGTGGCACAGGTTTTTTTTTTTTTAATAGTATCGCCTTGATTTTTTACGCTCTCTTTTGATGTTGAGAGCTAGAGAGGCTATTGCTGCTGCAGCCGTAGATGCGTATAACATTGAAAGTCGCATCTAAGGAAAATATATTGCAGCAATTTGGGTAATCCTTGGCCAACCGACGGTATTACCAAAGAAAGAAAAGTGGTCAGCAAATATCGGAACCATACGTTCGCAAGCCCGAACGCTAACCACTAAAGCTAACCACAGATAGATGCTATAGGATGCCTAACTTTTGATCTTTCACTAGTTTCTGATTGGGACAGAGCAAACTTGGTTTTGTTCCATGGATCAAAAACTCAATTTCTACAACTATTTTCTTGATAGAACCTTTCAGATAACTATCCCATATTCTGCAATGACACTCAAATGCCCCTCTCATCCGCACTAAACACTTTCGATATATCTTTTACAAAAAATCTAAACTGGCAATTTCATATCTCTACTCTTGCTAAATCAGTTTCCAAGAAGTAAGGTGTAATAAGACATCTGCAACCATTTTCCTCTCCTTCCCAGCTGCTTGCTCTATGTAGGAGCCTTATCCGTCAATGCATGAAGTATGATTCTCATATCTGGAGGGATTAAAATCTCACAACTTTACCAAACGGAGTGGAGTCTAAAGCTTTTTTTTTATGTCCACCAATTCTCTTCCTCTAACTGACTGTCCTATTTTTCAAGTCACCGACGCAATGTTCCGTCTTTACCTCTTTTCTACAGCTTTTTCATGCTGACTGCTCTTCTGAACTTGCTAACTGCATGCCTCCACCTTGCCCGCGACCTCGCTGCACAAGGCTTTCTACTTCTTTTCATCCTTATTCTGTCCAACTTTCTTATGCAAGAGTTAACCAGTATCTTCACTCATGCATCACTTACTGGTAAACTCTGAAACTCTCTTCCTTTGTCTGTTTTTCCACCTGCCTATGACTTGAACTCTTCCAAAATAAGAGTGTCAAGACACCTCTAATGCTAAACTGGACAAGCACACACACACACACACACACACACACACACACACACACACACACACACACACACACACACACACACACACACACACACACACACACACACACACACACACCTACACACACACACACACACACACACACACACACACACACACACACACACACACACACACACACACACACACACACACACACACACACACACACACACACACACACACACACACACACACACACACACACACACACACACACACACACACACACACACACACACACACACACACACACACACACAGCACACCTTCTCACCAACCACATCATTGACATTGCTGACGCTCTAAGAGTGAGATTTTCTGCCGTCGAGCTTGTTATCTGTGGGGATTTCAACCGCTTGGACGTCAGTGACAACTTACACCAGCTGCATCTTACTCAGGTCGTGAGCTTTCCCACCCATAACCAAATAACCCTCAATCTTATCATCACTGGCCTGCCCCAGTAGTATTCGCTTGCCAGAGCACTACCCTCTCTGGGTCGCAGCACTCACTTCACCATCCTGTGGACACCGGCACTACCACCTCAGTGTCAAAATCAGCTGTCACTAGAACCTACAGGTCCATGCCAGACTATGCCATGAGAAAGTTTGGGCAGTGGCTGGTGCAACACCCGTGGACCAAGGTGACAGCTGTGGATGATGTCCACACCAAATGGTGTAACTACACGGACACAACCACCGAAATCTTCCACCGCTACTTCCTCATCAAGACCTACCCAATACACCCATTTGATGCCCCATGGATGACGTCCCGCATCGAAAGACTTATCTGTCAGAGGAACAGGGCTTCTATCTCGACCCTGCCCTGTACAAGAAAGTCAGAAACACAGTTATTAGGGAGATTAAGGCCACCAAAGCGACCTTCTATCCAGACAAAATACATCACCTCAAACAACAACAACAACAACAGACAGTGGTACTCCAAAATCAAAGCTCCGTGGTTTAGAGAAGCATTCCTCCCCCTTACCTTGCACCTCACACTTATTTCCGTCCCTGGCGGCCAAAGAGATTAACTCTCATTTCGCCATTATATGTCAAACACTTTCCCCTCTTAAACACGCTCTCCTCCCTGCCTATCTCCCTTCCCCCTCCCTGCCCCCCATTGTCCAGGAGGCTGACGTCACTAAGATACGAAAATTCAAACTAAACAGATCCACCACTCCTACTGACTTGCCCGTAAAAATGTATAAAGAATTTACATCTGAATTAACTACTCCTCTCTGCTTCATTATTAATGCCTCACTCTCACA
>JAXIVD010011771.1:5000-10666 GCA_036785275.1 Cancer borealis
TACTACAACTACTACTACTACTACTACTACTACTAGTACTACTACTACTACTACTACTACTACTACTACTACTACTACTACTACTATTGCTACTATTACTACTACTACTACTACTACTACTACTACTACTACTACTACTACTACTACTACTACTACTACTATTACTGTTATCATTATACTGCTACAGTTATTACAGCCGTCGTGTACCAAAGTAAATTCGAGAAATATTCAAAACTTGTTCACGGTGGTTGGCGTTGCGGGTTGCCTGCTGTCCTACCTGGCCAATGATACCTGGACTTAAATTTAGAACACAGCGAGTACCTGTCACCTATCCATCTCAGCTGTTCATCCAACCTGCTAGTTTACTCGTACTTACCTTGATAAATAGAGAGGTAGGCAAACCTTGTAAGCAGGATGAGGCAGTGGCCCGTATCCCAGATTAAAAAGAGGCTAATAAATCGACTTACAGAGAAAGGCCAACACGTCTCACATTTAACTTGATCAACAAAACGAGTCACGCTTTTCTTAGGTAAAAAAAAAAACCACACCCACATACATAACAGGTTAATACTGCCACAGGGATGAATGAACAAATGTGTAAATAAGTAAAGAAGAAATTTAAGAAAGGAAAAACAAGGTAGCAATAATGATATTCAAGTTTTACACAGACGATAAATCAAAAGCAGGAATTAAAGTAACATAAGAAATGCTGAATTCTTCTTTAATTGGTATTCATTAGTGTCATTATTAGCAGTCTATATTCAGTGATGAGCGGCAGCCTTGAGCTGATGGGCATCTGGTGCAGGTAGAGGTTTAAGACACAAAAAGACACTTTACCACTGTGCTCACTGTTATTTCCTTCGTCTCTGAGGTCTGCCTGTTACTCACGGAACATCAGGAGACTCATGAAATTCACCACATTTACCTCACTTCTAGGTTCTTTCACCAATTAAGCCTTCATCTATATTGTATGACTGGGAACCACGTAACCTCATTGGTCAAGATTGAACCTTCCATGGTTAAGAGAGAGCACATCTACCATCATAACGAGTCTTCTACGTTTTGTCAGTTTCTTTATACTAACAAAAACAGATGTAAGGGTGAACTTCAATGTTTTCGATAGAAGCTAATTTATGTTGTTCAGAGTAAGTGGGAATGTGTTACTTGGTGATGCTGTGGAGGAGGAGGAGGATAAAGAAAAAGAGCAGAAGGAGGAGGAGGTAGAAGAAAAAGAGCAGGAGGAGAGGGAGGAAGAAGAAAAAGAGCAGGAGGAGGAGAAGGTAGAAGAAAAAGAGCAGGAGGAGGAGGAGGAAGAAGAAAAAGCGCAGGAGGAGGAGGAGGAGGAGGAGGACGACGTGGCGGAGGCGGCGACAACAGGGCGGGAGCAGTGATGAGTAAATGGGGCGACGCAAACACCCCCATACACTTTATCGCGCGCGCGCGCGCGTGTGTGTGTGTGTGTGTGTGTGTGTGTGTGTGTGTGTGTGTGTGTGTGTGTGTGTGTGTGTGTGTGTGTGTGTGTGTGTGTGTGTGTGTGTGTGTGTGTGTGTGTGTGTGTGTGTGTGTGTGTGTGTGTGTGTGTAATTGGTAAATATATGGCAATAGTCGCAAGTCACTCCCCAAGAAAAGGGTTCAATCAGTTTCTCCCCAGGCAAAGTAAGCCTCGGGGAAGAGAAAGCCAAAGGTACTGCCCTCACCCTTGCTTGGCGTTGTCTGGGACACACACAAAAAACACAGCGTCACACAAAATAGGAATTAATGGGATTGTTCTCTTGCATACGTGGACTTATTAATATTTTTAGCCAATGTTTCTCTCTTAGCAACGGCATTGTTCTCCCGTCAACGAGAGAAGTATAATTAAACTAATGAATTTTACCTATAATCACACAAACCTATACTTGTCTAACGTGTTATTGAGCTGGAAAGTAGTCTGTTATTATCATACTTTAAGATATGTTTCAGGGTAAACAGCATGAAGTTGTGTTGAAATGTAAACGAAAGGAATTAAGTTCTGCGTCCCAGTTTCACTTACACTTTTCTGAAAGCCTTTCTCTCACGCTCGAGATGTTTGTTATTCACACAGTCAGGAAGTTAAATATTATGTTTATCCTAACCACTTTACAATTTCCTTCCTGCTTCTTTTTTTCTCATCTACATTATTGCTGCGTTGCTCATCACCACCTGCCTTCCTGTTTGTCTCATTGGGTGCTCACCGTGTTTGTCCTTGAGTGTCCGCCTCCCCCTCACCACCCACCGGCGTGGCACTTGTTGGCCCTTGATTGATAATAATGATGATAATAATACTTAGTATGGATAGTATTTTTTTCATACAAATGACTATCTTGCAAATGTAATTATTGTAGTTATTATTTTCATTAATATTATCTATTATTTTTTATTTGTATTAGTATTGTTATTATTATTATTTTTACTATCATTATTATTATTATTATTATTATCATTATTATCATCATTATTATTATCATTATTATTATCATTATTATTATCATTATTATTATCATTATTATTATCATCATTATCACTATCATTATCCTCATCATCATTAATATTATCATCATCGTCATCGTCGTCGTCGTCGTTGTTGTTGTTGTTGTTGTTGTTGTTGTTGTCGTTGTTGTCGTTGTTGTCGTCGTTGTTGTTGTTGTCGTTCTCGTTGTCGTTGTCGTCGTTGTCGTTGTCGTCGTTGTCGTCGTTATCATCGTCATCACCATCATTATCATAGTTGTTAATGCATTGTAACTTGTAGGAGTAGTCTAATAATAATTATCACGGCTCTCGTAGTGTAGTGGTTATCACGTCTGCTTTACACGCAGAAGGTCCCAGGTTCGAGCCCTGGCGGGAGCATTGTCTTTTTTCTTTTCTTTTTTTCCTGAGACGAAAAGATTCACATGCATTTTGAACAGAAAGCGACTGAAAGGAACGACGGTGAAGGTATAGGAGCCTCTAACTAACACATTGAAAGCTTACATTCATACATAATATGAAGATGAAGAAAAAAACAGACAAGGCGTGAACGTGATGCTGTAGAAACATTTTAATTGATGTTTTCTTTAATACCTTTCATATTGTATTTATTTTTTATCACTTCATTCAGATGACCAAGTCTCTTATAAGTTATATCTTAACACGGTGTCCTGTGACTTAGACATTATACAATATTATCTACCCTGAGAAACGGTGACGAGAAGACAGATACACAGACTCACAACACAGCTGGTTTGATATCATTATTTATTATCTTCACTATTACTATTGTTATTATTATCATTATTATTATTATTACTAAGCATGCAGCATCTACTCCACAATGATTAGCTGTAGCATACGACTCCTAAAACTTACCTTACATCGTTGTTTCTGGCGTGTGTGTGTGTGTGTGCGTGTGCGTGTGCGTGTGCGTGTGTGTGTGTGTGGGTGTGTGTGTTTGTGTGTGTATTTGTGTGTCCACTGCTGTCTCACCTTGCCTCCCGCTGCTTAGATCCCTGGTCCAGCCGCCGACACACCACGCCTTCCCTCCGCTGTCAGCTTTATGAGGGGAAAGTGAAGGTTAGGGGGAACCATGTAATTTTATCTGTCCGTGTTAATTAGAATTTGGGGGTCATTTTGACTTGTTGCTTGGGCGTATTTAACGTTTTTTTATCATTATTTTTATAAGCAAATTGTTGTTGGTGTATCTGGGAGGAGAGGTAAGTGTTTGTTAGACTGAGCTAGTTTAGGTATTTGAGGCTTTCTGCAATAATGGCCAACAACCAGTAGTAGTAGCAGTAGTAGTAGCAGTAGTAGTAATAGTAGTAGTAGTAGTAGTAGTAGTAGTAGTAGTAGTAGTAGTAGTAATAGTAATAGTAATAGTAATAGTAGTAGTAGTAGTAGTAGTAGTAGTAGTAGTAGTAGTAGTAGTAGTAGTAGTAGTAGTAGTAGTAGTAGTAGTAGTAGTAGTAGTAGTAGTAGTAGTAGTAGTTGTTGTTATCTTAATGCCTAAAAACACTTCCATGGAAATTTAAATATCCTGAACAGCGGTATGATAAGTTACGTAAATGTGTTATCACCTTCTCTGAGTTTCCCAAAGTGTCGCCTGTGGGTGTCCATTAAGAGCCTGTTTCTTCCCTTACAACCGGACTAGAATATGCTTATCATGTCAGGAGGCTCGTGGTTCACCTGCACACAGTCATAGAGACAATGAGGCTTTCTGCCACTGTGGTTTCTTTCTTGTGAACGTGTTGCCTCTTTTATTGCATCGTTATTACAAGGAAGAACGTAGGCTGACACTTTCTATACTCACATATATCTCTTTCGCTGCAAGTGTGATAGGCTTAACCTGGTAGTATTAGTTTCCGTGATAACCTGGTCGATTTGTGACTCAGGGTACGGGGAGAGGAGAATGGTTCGTCTTAGGCTCAGAAGCTAAGGAAACGGAGATGAGTATTGAGGCAAAGCGTCATGGGAAGGGTCCCAGTGTGTTCTTTTTACTAAAATAAGTTCAGGTCAAACTGCTTGACTTTTTTTTCCTGCCTCCTCCCTCCACCTCTTCTTGGTGGAGTGTTACCCACGTTTTCTTTCTCACTCGCTTTCATCGTTTTGCGGGCAAATTATAAATCTTCGTAGAATGCAATTTTCTTTGCTCACTTTTCTTGCGCAGCTGATTGTTTCTACCCAATGATTTGCCTCTAATGATTTTTATTCGCATCTAATCATTAGTCTCGGGATAGACTCTAAGCAGACATTATTGGGAAAAAAAATATTAGGAAATATCTTGGTCATGGCAGAGCTGAGTGTTTTCCTGGGTAACCTCTGCCCGACGGCTCCACGCGTTATCTTGACGCCACCCTCATTACCCGGAGTCCGCTGGCGCCCTGCTCAGCCTTGATTTAACGCGGCCTGAATATAGCGTTCCGACGGTGAACCAGAATGATGCATCACTGAGATAGGTCGTTCTGGTGTATGGTGTGAGTAGCAGCACAGCCACATAAGCATAATTTGAAATAACAAAATGCACTGAAGGTTAATTTTCAAGACAAACCTTTGTAATCAAACATCTCCCCCTCTCCTGCCCTTTCCAAACACGGCCGATACACACACATAATATAAAAACATTCATTGCATGCACAGTTTGTCGAAGATTTGTAATAGATATATAATTTCACACAATTACATCGTGGGGCGACACACGCTTCCCCCGTGGCGGTGCAGGAACGTCTCCCGTCAGGAAAACACGACAGGAGGCCTCGACTAAAGCTAGTTGGTCGGCCTCTTCACTAAGTTCACCATGTAAATAAATCATCTGTTTCATGCGAAGTCCAAGTCGGCCTCATGGTTATTATCATATGTAGATTTTCACCCACTTGTTTTGCATCATAAGCAAGAGCCCGACACAGTTCTAGATTATTGATATTTTCCGCCAGGAGGAAGCGAACACTTGCCCCACTGTCTTATCTCTTGAGTGAATTATTTCTTTCTCCTCATTACTACTACTACTACTTCTTCTCCGAGTCCGACTTTCACTTGGGAAGAATGTGTGGATGTGCATCGCCACTTCTTGCCTGATGAGAGAAATGCCTTGGCCCTTGTGTCTGAGCCGAACTAAGCCAGGCAGAGTAGATTGTTAGTGTGGAATGCACAAGTAGTTAAGTGTCAGTGTTAAGGCCAAG
>JAXIVD010011772.1:0-10664 GCA_036785275.1 Cancer borealis
CTGAGGAACAAAAGATAGTATAGTAAGAGGAGGACAAGGATGAGAAGGAGAGATACGTCCAAATATAAAGACAAACAACACTATCACCCAAGATAATACAAACAACACTTATCCCCTCAGGTGACTCTTGTTGTCTGCCGTATATTGATAGGACAGGCCTGCCACCTCATCTTGTTTGACCTGTTAGTGACACAGGGAGAAGGAAGAGGAGGAGGAGGCGGGCATAGGGTCGGAGTCAGATCACTTCCTCACTTCCACTTCTAAGGAGGATCCAACACCTGGGTCACGCCACCATTATGCTTAGTATTGAGTTACGACACAAACGCCATTAGCTGGATGAGGAAGGGACAGAGGCGGGTGGCTAGGAAGATGGGGTCAGATAATAGGTGAAGATGTGGTGATTGATGAAAGTATACGTAGAAAGAGAGAAAGGAAAAATAGATGACTGCTAGGAAGGGAAACAAGGGGGGAAGACACTGTTCACATCTCAGGGGTGAAGGAAGAAGAGGAAGAAAGGGCATTTTTAGTAGGTGTAACAAGTGTAGGAAAGAAAAGGGAACTAGACAATCACAAGAAAGGAAAGGAAAGGGAAGGGAGCCGGACAGTGACAGGGAAGGGAAGAGGAGTAGCAGAACACAAATCTAATATGATATGAAGGAGAAAAGCAGGAGCAACAGGAGCAGGAATGGGGGCAGCAGAGGCGGGTGTCCCTGCTGCAGCATGCGAGGTGAGGATTATGGCGAAACCACAAGCTTGTCTTCTGACCAGGCTGGGATGCGGGGCTTGGTGGCGCCACACACACACACACACACACACACACACACACACACACACACACACACACACACACACACACACACACACACACACACACACACACACACACACACACACACACACACACACACACACAGCTCATCATCGTTTAAGAGAGAGAGAGAGAGAGAGAGAGAGAGAGAGAGAGAGAGAGAGAGAGAGAGAGAGAGAGAGAGAGAGAGAGAGAGAGAGAGAGAGAGAGAGAGAGAGAGAGAGAGAGATTCAGTAAATAATGCACATATTTCACATATTCTTGAAATCCCTGAGTAAGCTATCCTGCGAGGAGCCAGGAAGTTAAACACCTTAAAAGCTTTGGCAAGCCGAAACATTTTTAGAAGAGTTAACAATGAGGTCTTGCAACACTTTAAAAAAAAATATTGTTCACTAACAGTCCTTCCTCATTATTATAAGACTACTAAAAACACCCCAATGTGCAGGAAAGACGAGAGAAAAGTGATAGGTAATAGCAGACCGATTAGCTTCTTGTCAATAGGGTTAACCACTCATTCCGAAATGCCACTGGAAAAAAATGCCACATTCACTTGTTGACTTAATTTTACTCGGTATGCTAGGATTTTTTTTTTACTACATTTACGTATTCTCAAACAGACTATTAAAATTTCAGAAACATTTTTAGTCACCATCATTGGGCATAGAGCAAGAAATATCGCAAAACAAACCAATACTAGATACACGATCTACTCTTAAGGAATACATGATCTTGGGATAAATGTCATTTTTTCTTATATATATATATATATATATATATATATATATATATATATATATATATATATATATATATATATATATATATATATATATATATATATACACACATACATACACTTACTGTACCTACTTCTACCACGTTCACGATGTAACAGAATCCCAAGGTGGGATGTGCCGAGACGCTCACAATGCCGCTTCACGTGTTAAACTAATTGTCAATTAGAGACAATTACTGTGTATCACAAATAATGCTCATAAACCGTCCGTCCACTGGCTGGCCAGTATCAGTAGATCATTGTGGACATCACCAGCCACTTATGACGCCTGATGAGGGTCCGCCCCTGGAACGATGTTGTTTGTAGCTTACATTGGTAATATTGACTGTGATCTAAATAGCTTCATTGCTAGTTGTACAAAGATTGTTTATTAATTAATATATCAAAAGACATGATTAGCGCATTATTACAGCGTGTACAGATCTAAAGTAGAATTTCACATAATGTTCAAAGGACGAATTCTTCGCGCGGAAACTGAAAGTGACAAGAATGACAACAAAATAGATGTAATGAAGTTTAGTGTCGTGGCTCATGAATGTTCGGGTTGTCATTACGAGAAACATGTGAATTTACCCGCCATGAAAAAAAGTAACAAGCAGAGCCTACGGAATGTTGAGCTTTTTTCAGTGGAGTTTTTCCTCCTTTCAGGAATGCAGCCAAATACTACCTCATTACAGCAGTCTGGCATCACCGTCTGGAATGCGCCGGATACAATTCGCTAAACTCACCTCACCAGGAATTTTGCAAAAGTTTAACATGAGTTTTGAAGTTCATCTGAAAATAATCAAATACATGGAAAGGTTGGAGGTATCAGATTTGTTTTGTCATGAAAACACCTCACCTTTGAAAATGCAGAAGTGATTATTGAGAAATAAAATAACATTTAAAACTGGTGCAGTTAAGCTTTGCACTATCAATTTTACGCAGACTTCAAATATTATCAAAACCCTATTTGATAGTTATTCCTTCATAACTTTTGTCGTGCTTGAGTGAAATAAGCTTCAACCATCAGTTGTGCCTTGCAACACCAACTCATTGCAAGTCAAATGGAGTGTCGCCTCCTTAAATCGGGCATCCGCTTACACCCTGATGCACCATCCCTGTTACAGGGAGTCTGCCATCATGGTTCGGTGTCAGATCAACGAAACCATACTGACAGGTCTGTGTGGTTTGATTTCCGAGTAATTTTTTTCATTCAATTCTACATTTTCTTGTAAGAGAAGGAATGTGTGTGTGTGTGTGTGTGTGTGTGTGTGTGTGTGTGTGTGTGTGTGTGTGTGTGTGTGTGTGTGTGTGTGTGTGTGTGTGTGTGTGTGCGTGCGTGCGTTGGTTATCACTAGTGCTGCCGTTCTTATATACTTAAAGTATCAAATTGTAGGTTAGTCGTCGCGGTCGTCCCTCGTCACGTCCGGTTCTTGACGTGTAGTGGAGGACGTTTCTGGCCCTTGGTTGTAGTGCCACGTCCCTCCTTCATGGCTCCCTGCTACTCTGCGGTGCCCGATTTGCTGTCCACTACCTCCTCTCCCCAATGTCATCATATTCACTGTCATTACACCATATTGCATATCATTATCATCATTAGCGACACCGGCATCGTCACCTTTGTCGCCTTATCGTTCGTTGATCTTTTACGTCACACGGATGAGCGGTGGCCTTCCATTACACCCGAGTGTGCGCCACTTCTGAGTCCGCCACCAACACCATGTGTGTGTGTGTGTGTGTGTGTGTGTGTGTGTGTGTGTGTGTGTGTGTGTGTGTGTGTGTGTGTGTGTGTGTGTCATGACAAGCAATGCGCGGCAGGGACAACACTGTAATCCTCTTGCTGAACGGCCAGACACATCGAGAGGCACAGATGAAAAATGAATAAATACCAATGTTCCATGCACTTATTAAAAAATGATAATTATGATAAAGTTATGAAGAGAAAAATAACTGTGGATACAGGTACTTAAAAGAGATGTAAAAATCATATAAAATGTAAATCATATAGTTTTATTCTGAGGGTGACGTAGTGACTTGGTGCTCCCATCTGAGGGCGTCATCAGCACGTCTGGTTTACCATCGTCCCTTCACTTCTATAACAAGTCCATTCCTTATGTGTAGTTCGCTGCCTCAACCACGAGTAATTTCTCTGCGTCCTGCACTACATACGTAACCATATTTATATTAACGAGAATATATACATATGAATAAATCTGATTAAAATTAGATAACTCTGTCGCGCGATAAATTCACACGCAAAAAAAGTGAACCATAAATTTGGGTGAGGAAACATGTTCAGCTTAGCTTTGCCGGAAACTTTTTAATTAGACCAACTGTAAATTAGGTCTTACAGAACTTCGTCGAATTCATAATGCGACGAGTCCAAACCCGAGTCTAGATGACCACAAAGACCGGAAAAAGGTACATAAGGAGGAGGAGGAAGACGAAAGGGTGGCGAGGGTAGAAATGGTCACGCAGGCACGCAGGGGTTAAGTTTTCATTAGAATTTAACCACAGGGTCGTTGACTTGAGGAAGGCGAAGGGAGGCATCGTGAGAGTGGCTGATGAAGGGATCTACATGTGGAAGAAGGGGAAAGTGTGGTAATGGGAGACTTGGTGAACGAGGAGGGGAAGAGTTTGGGAGGGGAACGATGTGAAGCTTCAAGGATGTGGTAGGAAGGTGAAGTGTGAAGGAAGGACAGGAAGTGTGGAGACCTTGCAGGAAGCGTAGAGAGACGGCAAAAAATTATAATAATACAGTAATAATGCAAGAAAGGCGGAATGCGTGTAAAAAAAAAAAAAAAAGACGAAGAACTTAGTATTTTATTTAGTGTTTTTCATATATACAGCTGTCCTTCCAAACATAGCATAACAAAAACTAGAATGCTCAGAAACGTTCAAAATAATTTGCAAACTTTAAAAAGATAAATTATGAAACTTAAACTGTACACAATCTACAGTTACAGCAGAATTTAAAAATTTTACATAATTAAAAAAAAGATTAGCAGTTTATCTTTTTTTCACACACACTTTCCGTTCACTCTCTTCTTACAACATTATGTAATTTGTATTATTTTCTAACGCGTTCCCACTTTTTTTTTTATAGCATTTCCATAAAAATTGTCATGTGGCTGTATGCACACACACACACACACACACACACACACACACACACACACACACACACACACACACACACACACACACACACACACACACACACATACACACACACACACACACGAACCGCTTGTCTGCAATAGATATAATCCGGCAAGCAAACCATATGTCACTCTGTCCTTTCCTCCTCGTCCCACCGACTCTAAGTTATTTATTGCATCACACTCCACTGCTCCATCCATAACCGAGCACATAAACACTCCCTGTAGTACCGTTGTTTAGCGTGGTACACCTTCCACTCCACCGGCTTCTCCAAAAACTGTGTGAGGGAAAAACAAAAAAAAGATAAGGAAAGAAAAATCATCTCAATATTTTTACGTGATTGTCCTTTGGCAGTGACGTAGCTAGACGGTGGCCAAGGTGTCTAGGACCGGCAGTAAAGAAACACATCAGGAATAACCAGAGCTACGGGAGAAAAAAAACTAATGCTATTTTTAAGATGAAGGACCTCAAAATAGCCGATAACAGATCTAACATCTCAGGCATCAAAAGTTGTGTTCCCAAGTATGATATTTCCAGTGGAGGAAGTGATATCATTTTCTTTTCGGCCTTACCAAGCATCCTGTGCGCAATCAGGGCCTAATATGCACGTTATGGATCACGTATGTTTGCAATAACAACATACATGTAATTGAGGTACTGCTTCCGGTCCCTTGGCGTTCACATTTTCCGGCGTCGCGACCCAACATCCGCCTAGTCGTCTTTTTATCCTCCGCGCCGCTCCACCTCACTCACAAGGTCTTTGCTGCTCGACAAAATGCTGCCTGGAATTGGTCTCGATAAATAAGGGTCCTTATTTTTTTGCTTGTTCAAACGCACGCACGAAATTCACTGCAACCAAGAAAAAAAAGAAGGGAGAATAAAGATCGATATCACTCCGCAAAGATATACGTAGTGTTCCAAGTTTAAAGTGAGTGAAGTTTCCAATCGATACTTGCCAAACATAGATGACTAAGTTACAGCAGTCGATAAAGTGCAATCGATAACGTCAAGACTCGTTGAAATAGTCACTATGCAAGATGGATAAAGAACATGGAGTGATGTAAAATAACGTTGAATGTTTTAAGATACACATCCACAGTCCTCATAATAGATAAAGTGAAGGCCACTAAATCCATAAATACATAAGAGTATGATAAAGTGGGCGAAAGGGAGACAGACCGTCGACAAGATCAATAAAGTGAGGAAAACCCGTCCAGCAGCGGCGCCCTTCATAACAACCACATGACGCAAGCGGTTTACAGCCAGTGCGAGAATAATACTACACCTCCTACTCCTCCATATTCTACGCTTCCTTCCATTTTTTCTCTTTTCCTCCTATCCAGAACAACCTTTCCTTTTCTCAATTTTTCCTCTACTCTCTCCCTCTTGCTTATCCCTCTTTTTATTCCTCCTCCTTCCCCTACTCACTCAATTATTTTCCCTTCCCACCTATTCAACTTCTTCGTTTTTTCCTTCTTATTCCTACTCACTCTTCACTATTTCCCTATTTCCTTTATTTTTCTTCTTACCTTCCCTCCTCCTCCTCCTCCTCCTCCTCCTCCTCCATCCCAAGTCTATGTGATTGAAGTTAAGTAAATTCAACTTCTTTTTTCTTTGTGTGTGTGTGTGTGTGACAGCCGGACACACACACACACACACACACACACACACACACACACACACACACACACACACACACACGTTCCCGACAAATCATCTGAACGCGTTCGTGCATATTTCATTGAACTCCAGACGCTTTAGTATATGTTTCTTCTTCGTCTTCTTCTTCTTTTTTTTTTTTTCTTCTTCTTCTTCTTCTTCTTCTTCTTCTTCTTCTTCTTCTTCTTCTTCTTCTTCTTCTTCTTCTTCTTCTTCTTCTTCTTCTTCTTCTTCTTCTTCTTCTTCTTCTTCTTCTTCTTCATCATCGTCGTCGTCGTCCTCGTTGCAGTTGTTGTCTTCATCACTTTGTCGTCATTCTCGTCTTTTTCCTCTTCCTCCTCCACCTGCTGCTGCTGCTGCTGCTGCTGCTGCTGCTGCTGCTGCTACACTCCCTTTTCGTCATAATCATATCGTCGTCAGAGGCTGTCCCGCATTTGTTTTGGACGTTTGGATCAATATGCCTATCTAATTAGGGAACTCAGGTGTACATGAGTGAGCAGGGGACGTCACCTGGGGCGGCAGAGGGGCTGGGCGGGAGAATGGAGAGACAGCGAATAAGATAACGTGAAAATGTAATGAAGGGAAGAGAGACGGGAGGCTTGTCTGCGCTGCGTGGAAGGGAGAGGAGAAGGGGAGGGTGATGGAAGAGGAAAGAGGAGAATAAATAGGTAGCTGATTGGCACAGAGAGAGAGAGAGAGAGAGAGAGAGAGAGAGAGAGAGAGAGAGAGAGAGAGAGAGAGAGAGAGAGAGAGAGAGAGAGAGAGAGAGAGAGAGAGACTGCAGACAAACAAACATACATGCATACATACATACATACATACATTCATGCATGCATGCATGCATGCATACATACATACATACGTATATACATACATACAGACAGACAGACATACAAACATACAGATACACAGACAGTGAAAGCCCCATGCATGCAAACAAACTCGTGTCTAATGAAAGAGAAAGTAAGAAATGAAATCGGGAAATAAAATCTTCAGTCTATGCTATTCATGTTATTTTTAGGTTCTCAGAGAACTCGGTTGTCTGCTCCTTCCCGCAGCCAACGACAAATAAGTCACAAGAAAATTACTGTCTTATCCAATATCTGAAGAAAAGAAATGAGTAGCGGAAGGAAAACTGTTGGGAAAAGAAATATGGGATCGGGGGAGTTATGGTCAGAATATCAGTGGAAACTCGTTGCGCTGAGGAGCATAAATCAAGGCAATGCAGATGATAAGAAGGACGTGTGGTGTCAGTTGGTGGTTGTGGCGGAAAGTTGTATATATAGAGAGAAGGCAGAGCAATGGTTCAATTTAGAGTATTTGTACTGAAACAAGAGTAGAAAACAATGGGATCTATGAGGGTGTAGTTTTAGGTGTGTAGTGAGTTGTATGTTTGTGTAGTGATGTTTAGTGTTGAGGTCGTGATTCTAAAGATAGTTATACAAAGGTTAACCATGAATGTAATTAATATTTGATAGCAATGATTGCGATGAGGTTTACGAAGATCGTTTCCATTTCTCTTCAGTTTCGTGATTCTAAAAAGGCTATACAAAGATGAACCATGATTCTAGCTGGTATCTAATAGTAATTAGATTTATAATGAGGTGAATGGATGGCAGCGCAGAGATGGAGAACAAAGACAAGTCAGACAGAGAATGAGATGGAAAGTCGAGATCACACAATTATCGGAAGGGAGTTGGAATGCACGTCGCAGTCAAGAGATAAGTGGAGAAAGCGTGGAGTGCTGCCCGTTACCCTGCATTGAGCGGCTAATGACTGTCACTTATGATGATGATGCATATTACTAGCATTCTCTAGAGAGTTCCTGTAAAGTTAAGAAGCTCCGTACTGAATCCTTCCTCTACGTGTGGTTTCCCCTGAATGGGCGGTATGGCTGGGTTGTCAAGGGGTGGAGCGGGCGATCATGCACTTGTTGTTCACTTTGTGTGTACTCTGTTCCACCGGAAGACGCTTGTACTGACTCAGTGTGACACTCTATATCCTGTGAAGAAATATGCGCCTTCCTGACGTGTCGAAAGCTGATGTGACGCATTGCGTTGTTTGTGAGTCAGAAGTCAGGCAGAGACGCTGGCTGAACGCATGTATTGACCAACTCAAGCGAGACAGCCACAGCTGTAGACGGGGAGAGGGGAGAGGAAGGGAGCCGAGCTGACGGCACGCTGCCACCTTAAACAGGGATACGTGAGACAAAAAATAAAATCACTATCCACTGATGAAACGCGAGACAAAGTACAGGTTTTGCAACACCTGTTTCTATCGACGAAGAATCCATCGTTCGCACGCACGCACACGCTTTCATAATGTCTCTTCTGTTCGTCACACACACACACACACACACACACACACACACACACACACACACACACACACACACACACACACCACACACACACACCTCAGCAACTCAGTGTCTCAACTAGAGTGATAGGTTCGGAGGGCGTGGCGTAAGAGCATCACCGCGTATGCCTTGAGGCGTAACACAGCTGAGCGGACGAGGGGCGTGTGGCGCCAGGCTGGGTTGTCATGGAAGGCATGGCGTCAACGCGGGTGCTGGGCGTGAATGGCGAGGCTTGGGCGTGGTTTGGAAGCAATGATGATGATGATGATTATGATTTCGATATAGTCTGCAATATCTTCCTCATGTCATAATTACTCCTAGTTTTTACTTCTTGTTTTTCATCATACAAAGAGGAATGTAACTACTCCAGCGTAGCCAAGTGAGGGAAGGACGCAAGGAGGCGGAGGAGGAAGAGAAGAGAGAGAGAGAGAGAGAGAGAGAGAGAGAGAGAGAGGAGAGAGAGAGAGAGAGAGAGAGAGAGGAGGCAGGGTGGGAGGAAAAGGGGAACGAGGAGAGGGAGGGAGGGAGGGAGGAAAGGGAGAGCGAGGAGAGAGGAGTAGGGAGTAGCACAGAAGTGGTGACTCATTCTACTACCCTATCCTTCCCCCCCTCAGAAACTCTCTCAATTTACCCCTCCCTCCTTCCCTCCCTCCCTCCCTCCCTCCCTCCCTCCCTCCCTCCATTTCTCCCTCCCTTCCTTTCCCCTTCACATTCCTCATTCCCTCTCACACACTCACTCGACCATACACACACGCACGGACCTCGAAGGTGCTGGCCGAGTCCTTTCCCTACGCGAAGTTTGTGATTATGCTCTCTCTCTCTCTCTCTCTCTCTCTCTCTCTCTCTCTCTCTCTCTCTCTCTCTCTCTCTCTCTCTCTCTCTCTCTCTCTCTCTCTCTCTCTCGTATGCGTCATTATTTTAGATATGTTTAGTATTGTCCAAAACGCATACATGTATGCGTACGTACGTACGTACATGCATGCACGAACCAAAGATAACGTTTCTAATTAAGCTACACACACACACACACACACACACACACACACACACACACACACACACACACACACACACACACACACACACACACACACACACACATAAACTCATGCATACATACATACAGACTTACATACATACAGTACCAAGCACACAAGATAGACCCCGAACACACACACACACACACACACACACACACACACACACACACACACACACACACACACACACACACACACACACACACACACACACACACACAACAAACTTCATGACAGTTACACACAGACCAGACACCATATTGATCTATCAACAAACACACACACACACACACACACACACACACAGACACACACACACACACACACACACACACACACACATACACACACACACACACACACACAGGGAGTGAATCACCGCGTCTCCGAGGGGCGGTGAGGGAGACTGGTTGGGCAGTATACCTGGAGGGAGGGAGGGAGGGAAGGGGGAGAGGAGGAAAGGGATGGAGGGAGGACAGAAGGAAGGGGCGTGACTCATTCCTCCAACCCAGGGGAAGGAGATTAAAGGGAAGGCAGACATCTTCCTCATCCCTTCAACACACCCACACACACACACACACACACACACACACACACACACACACACACACACACACACACACACACACACACACACACACAACACACACATCTTCCGTTACGTTCCCGCGCCCTCGTCACACGCTCTCAACATCACCATTATTATCACACGCCACTATGTCACTTTCTCTAGATTACAACACCACCACAACCATCATCATCATCATCATCATCATCATCATCATCATCATCATCATCATCATCATCATCATCATCGTTACTATCAAGAAATTATGGGTTTTAGTTTTCACCACCACC
>JAXIVD010011773.1:0-10663 GCA_036785275.1 Cancer borealis
GTGTATCTTCTTAGGTGTGGGAGGTGGCAGTATCGTCACCAGGAGGCCGTCAAGAAGGGGTGGATCCTCAGGAAAACAGTGACAAAAATGGCTGCTGCTTCCCCCGGCCCCACCTGCTGCCTGGCCACGCCCATGACCAGCAGGGGACGGAGGGGGCGGGGGATGTGACGAAGGGTGAGGAGCAAACAATGTAGACAAACCTTACGTTAACATATCGAAGGGAATGAAAGGGTGTGAAAGAGAAGAGGAAATGAAACATAAGAATAACAGGCGGAGGAGGAGATGGAGGAGGAGAAGGAAGAAGGAGGAGGAGGAGGAGGAGAAGGAGGAGGAAGAAGAGGAGGAGGAGGAGGAGGAGGAGGAGGAGGAGGAGGAGGAGGAGGAGGAGGAGGAGGGGGAGGAGGAACTTCACCAACAAAGTGCTACCAATACTTCACGTCACCCTTAAGTGTTGTTTACTGCCACTTACGGTCCTCCTTCCCTCATGCCTAAAATCATGCTATTAATCTACTCGTAAAAATACAAGAGTGAAATATTCATACACTCAGAATGTACGAGAAGGAAAATAAAATATACCATGACACCGAAGTAAGAATATTAAACTGTGCTACATAAAGTCGACCGAGAGAAATGGAAGGGATGAATTGATAAATGACTTGTGTTTTGGTATGTTATGGAGTTATCAGCTATGTTGTTATAGTAGTAGTAGAAGTAGTAGAAGTAGTATTAGTATTAGTATTAGTAGAAGTAGTAGTAGTAGTAGTAGGAAGAGGAGGAATGTTATGGGGGAGCAGACGTGTGTGTGTATGTGTGTGTGTATGTGTGTGTGTATGTGTGTGTGTGGGGGTGTGTGGATGGATCTGTTATGATGGTCTTGCATGTGGTAGTAGTACTTATGGTGATGATGGTAGGGATGATGATGTAAGTTTTCAAACCACACTATTAACAATTCACACCATCCATACAAATGACCCATACCTCTCACCACACCACACCACACCACACCACACCACACCACACCACACCACACCACACCACACCACACCACCACCACAAGCACCACATACTAGCTATCCACTTTCAATACTAGCACTATAAAGATGAACCACGGTACACACACCACTGCCATCACCAACAACAACAACGTTCGCCACACATGCTATCAACACCACACTAACCACACCTTCAACATCAATAACAACACCACATCATACATAACACACACTCCACCCATTCCACATCTGTTCCACATCCACACCACAGCCTCACCACTGCTGAAGCCCAACATTCATGCTTTTTAGTTTTTTTTCAATCTCTATAAAAAATAAAATTTCTCCAATTCATTCGTCAGTTCTGTTCATCCTTCGTACTCTCTTCCTTTTCTTAATTTTCCTTTTAGTACGTCTGAAGTAACTGAGTCCTCTCCTCTTGGCCAACGATCCACCCACCCACCCCGTCAGCGTCCCTATTCCTCCCTCCCTCCCTCCTTTCCTTCCTTCTCTCTCTCTTCTTCTCTTTACAATGTCCCACAAAAATCTTCCTTCACTAAGTCTCCCTCAACCGTTTTGTCATCAGGTCTATGGAAGCTCTCAGTGTCTCCCTAATTGCCAGCCTCCCATTCTCCGCTAGGTGCATCTTAGAACGTCTCTTTATCGTGCATTTGGACCCGAATTAGTTGGGCGGAATGAATGACTTTCATCGCCATACGGATGATAGTATCGCAGAAAAGCAACATCATTCGACATCTTTATTTCAAGCATAATCAGAGTCGCTGTTGATAAGAGGGTTTATCTTTCATCGCGGGCGTGGCAACCTCCATTCTTGATCTTGTGGTGAGATTCTGGCTGACTATCTCTTAAGATTAAATATATATCTTGAATGTTTTGCGCCTTTTTGCCGGTGATGTAAAGTTATGTCACTTGCCATTCCACTTTTTTTTTTTTTTTTAAACGAGGAGTGTTTGACAGAAATTGTAGTTATTATGAAGGTAATATTTTGTTGTCGACCAGGAAACAGATCTGAGGAGCGTCTTCGGAAACACTGCACCTCTTTCATGACTACGAAACTCAGAGTAATCAAACAACTAACATTTATATACGAGCAAACGTTTTCGCGTCTTTCTTCAGCCGCAATTTACTGTACGCCCATAACCAAGATAAATGAGTGTAGATACGAGATTCAGATCTTACGTTCACCACCATGAACCCGCGCGAGGCTGCCTGGTTGAGATTTTCTTCAGATCCCCGTTGGGTGGTGCGTCCCTCCCGACACACATCTCGCCATCTTGCTGCTATCTCACAGATGGTCATCAATCCTTTATCTCGGCCGAGTATCTCTCCATCCAAGCACCTCATCCTCTCCACGCCGCACCTGCTTACGCCCAGGGGTTGTGTGAGGGGAGGAAGGGGAGCGAGAGCGAGTGGGAGTGGGAGTCGTAGTGGGGGGAAAAAGAGAGAGAGAGAGAGAGAGAGAGAGAGAGAGAGAGAGAGAGAGAGAGAGAGAGAGAGAGAGAGAGAGAGAGAGAGAGAGAGAGAGAGAGAGAGAGAGAGAGAGAGAGAGAGAGAGAGAGAGAGAGAGAGAGAGAGAGAGAGAGAGAAGAGAGAGAGAGAGAGAGAGAGAGAGAGAGAGAGAGAGAGAGAGAGAGATATTGAATGTGAAAAGTGAAAAGTTTGTTTAAGATTAAATCAACTTTTTTAGAGCAGAGCAACGTATGATTGTGTTCCGGTTCTTAGTGACTCACTCTTCTATTGTACGTTGGTCTTTGTGTTTTCATAGCAAAGAGGTAAATCGGTCTTCTTCCCTCACGCGCCTCTTATCTGTCTGGATGCTCCTTACCGAGAGTCACAAGAGGAGACTGTGCAGGCGGTGAGAGCACGACCACTGTGAGACCCTAAGCAGTAACGGGGCGGCGGTTATCAAGGAGATTGTGATCGGCAAACAGTACCACATACACCCAGCTGTCCACACTTGACTCACGCATTTAACTAAGGGTGTTGCAGGCTGGTGGCGACGACTTCACCTCTGTGTGTGTGTGTGTGTGTTTGCATGTATGTGTGTGTGTGTGTGTGTGTGTGTGTGTGTGTGTGTGTGTGTGTGTGTGTGTGTGTGTGTGTGTGTGTGTGTGTCTGTGTGTGTGTGTGTGTGTGTGTGTGTGTGTGTGTGTGTGTGTGTATGTGTAAGGTAATGTATACGTTTTCTTGTAGTCAACAAATGGTCCAAAACAGATCATAGTTCCTACAACTGTGTGTTATATTGTCTGTCAATATGAAAGTGAAATCTATCCTACGATTGGTAAACATTGATAGACGTGAACTGCAATAGGAAGCAGAACAACTTGTATAGTATCCACATCGGTCCAGTAAGAAGTATTATGACTGATAAACGTGTGAAAATAAAAATGAATCCATGTGTTCTTATCGTCTGAGACACACCAGTATTATTGTAGATGTGTCACAAAAGAATAAGAAATCCACATAATGTAGCAATGAACTGCTCCAAATCTCCTTTTCCTTCTATTCTCTGTAAACACGGATGATTTGACTTGAATGTTTACACAGTTTTCTAGTCTTAAAGCAATTTGTTGTCTCTTGACTGATTTCCTCAATGAACCTCTGTAACAGTTGTATACGAGGCCGTTAGCGTGGCTTATATGTGAAGGTGCCGTAAAGTGTTTAGTCGAGCAGCAGTAAGGATTCACGCCTGAGTAATGTGGTACACTTGTCACGGGTGTAGGTGCTGTGTGCCGCAAAGATGTGTCAAGGAGGTGTCCGCTATCTTCATAATTTTCTTCTCTTCTTTGTTTCTTTCCTTTTATTGTTTAATTCTATTTCGCTTTCTTCCTTTTTCCCTTTATTATTTATTTCTATCCTGCTCCCACACCTCATAGTTATGTATGATGTATTGAACACTCTTAAAAGCGCGTTTCTGCTGTTTTGAATTCTTATTTCAAGATTTGTTCCAATGTAGGCCAGCCCTTGGCTGCTGCCAGACGCGTGTCCTTGTGGGGGACAGAACAGGTTGGCCGCGCGATGCAGCAGGCTCATATACATAGGTTCATATAATTTCATTAACAATACCTCTGTTTAAAATGGAAGGCAAAAACACGGATTAACGATAGCTGAACAATGCAAAATGTTTTCAATGATAGCAAAAATATTTTACAAGATATTTTTAAATGAGCTTTTGTTCTGTAGTTTTGATGTGAATAATTTAATTTTGATAGACGCGAGGACAGCAGTGGGTAGAAGAACTCTGCCCACTGCTGTTCTCGGTGTTAGAGGTCGCATTTCCATTTTTACATCACAACATTATCTTTTTAGTTTGCCTTCAGCCAGAGAGTCCGCCAGAATATGTAGGCGATGCCTGCATTGTCTAGTTCGGAACATTTATTTCATCGCACAAAAATGCACTATTGTCGCGCGTGCCTGACTGTGGAACGAATTTTTGGGAGAATCACCGTGGCTTTGGCTCCTACTGCCTTGAAAGATGTGCTGTTGAGCAGCCGATGAACAAACAGTCTGCCTGCCCGTCACCCCAGGCCCAGTCTGTCTGCCCGTCATGTCAGATACAGTTTGACTTTTCGTCGTTCCAGAGTGTCGTCAGGCTTTCTTTTTAGTCTGGATAGACTTATAAGCACGCCTAAGTGAAACATTCTCCTGCCCTCCCCACACTGCCATCCGCGCCTGAGACTTGTTCCCTTTAAAGCCGAGATAAAAAGTTTGCCTTCTTGTAATTTCAATGTGCTGTTCCTGTTGTTTGAGTTTTCTGTCCTCCTTGCAGTTTTTAGTTTATCCAAATATTAGTTTGAAAAAAATAATAAAATTCGTGCTCATATGTATGATAAGGTATATGGATGTTATGTTAAAGTTATATATATATATATATATATATATATATATATATATATATATATATATATATATATATATATATATATATATATATATATATATATATATATACACACACATACATATATTGAAAACCAATTCCTGGAGAGGAGTGCGAGAGTCAAGACCGTGGCGGTGTGTGGCCAGCTGCAGCACTGCATTGCTTGTCAGTCTGTGGCCTCTGCGGATCACTGCTTGGGCACCGTGACTGTAACTTGCCATGGATGATGCCATGGATGATGCCATGGATGAATACTTGTCACATAGTAACATGTACTTATCTGTGCAGTAGAAAATTGTTCGTCTTTGTGCAATATCGAAACGATTTTGTCTGAAAACGAATTGTGGTGGTATGAAACACGATGCATGTAACTATCCAGGCACAACAGAGGTTTAGTATTCCTTGCAATCCTTGAGCCCCGATGTCTGGGGAATCCAAAGCAGCATCACACTTGCTGCTGGAATGGACTGTCGTGTGCAAATGAAGCGGCAACTGTCTTTGACGATACGGATTCAGGGATTCAAGATTAAAGTTACTCGATTAAACATAATATTTGTAGGTAACAACATATGCCAAAGAGGCATCATCAGTTTTCTGAAAGACCTATTAGTATTTACGTTATTCAACACCTTCAGGTACAATTGACCGTCATTTTACAAAGAAGTGCAACGAAAACAATTTTAAGCATTTTATCATAAGCAAATTTTCAAAGCCATACTTAACATGTTTCGAGTACAAAATATCTTTACGATATCAGTTGGTCTGTTAGACGCTACTTGTCAACTCTGAATGCGTCAAGTCCGTGCGATGCTCCTGGCTAGTGCCACTACACGAAGACTTAGCTGACTTAACCACTAAGCTTAACACCAGCTTACTCGCCGCTGATCGCGTAAACGGACTCAGTTGCTGTTAGCCGTCAGCGCTTTGGCTTTTTATGACATCTTTGTTGGTTGTTGTGTTCGCTCCATTTAGGGGACGTGTACGAGTGTTGTGATTTATGATAATCTCGACTGAAAATAATCTGTCTATCTTTATACCTGACCAAAACTTTATTGCAAAACGTGTAGTTATTTAGTTACGTCCGAGTTTATGTACATTCTAAAGGGTTGAAAAAAATGTCATCTTACAAGTCGTTCCTATGTGTATATATTTATATAATAATTTTGACATATATAAGGTTAATGTTGACATAGACAGATGGACTAGCTGATTGGCAGACACACTGACAGCCAGGCCAGCTGACCGACACACACACACACACACACACATACACACACACACACACACACACACACACACACACACACACACACACACACACACACACACACACACACACACACACACACGCACACACGCACAACAGTACTTACATTGTGCAGCTTGTAGTAGAGGCCACACGCGTTACACACAGGCTCGCCGTTCTGGTTGCGTCGCCACAGTGTAGTGGTGGTAGTCTTACAGTTGGCGCAGCTGGTGCCCGCCCGCCGCTGTGCAGACTGTGGGGAGACTTGGTTAGGATCACTTGACACTTTTTTTCTCTCTCTAATGTTCAATATTTATAACATTTGTGTTACACACGTATGCATAAATATATTTTCTTTTGCTGAAAGAAACTGTTGTATAATGTACAATTAAATATCGATGTGCCACCCCCATTGATTAATTTAGTGTGGCGTAGTTTTCTGTCTAAGCTCGATGGAAGCTAGCCATTGCAGTCGAAAAGAGGGTTACATTACGTGGTTGTGTTCACTTCGTGGGTCAGTACGTACCATGCGTTGCTTGGGCTTGATGAGGGGTCGGTTCTGTCCGTTCATCTTGTAGTAGAGGCCGCAGGCGTTGCACAGGTAGTGGCCGTTGCCGTCGCGTCGCCACAGCGGCGTCGACGTGGCGCCACAGTTGACGCACTCACGGCCCTCTGAAGGACACAAGGATGATGAGGGCGCGTGGCACACACGCGGCCGAAAGATATGTATATAGTTTAGTCACATTGAAGACTAACAAGTTTGATCTGGTACTTTAACTACAATAATTGAAAACTTGTAATATACAAAATAATAAGGTAAATATCGGTTAGAAAATATTAGATATTCAGCAAAATATTTGAAAATCTTGCAAATTAATTATTGAAACAAAAATAATTTGATGATAATGAAATAGTAAAACATTTTTGAAAATATTAGTGGTTCAGTGAGTAGGTAGGTGGGTGAATGAACACAACTGTCGTAATGAAATGAAAAATGTGCTTGTGAACTGAATAAATATAAATAATTCTATAAAAAGCAGCATGCTAAACAAGCAGGAAAAACAAGCAGAAAAGAAATGAAAAAGCAAGCAGAAAGCATGCATCGCCATGATCAGCATGCACCCATGCCCCCTCCCCCCTCCCACCGCGCCCAGAGGCTCATGAATCTGTCTGCTTATCAGTTCATCCTTTGATGTCTTTACATGTTAGAACACGTAACGACAACAGTCACTAATTGCGTGACATCTTTGTTACTGGTCCTCCTCCTTTACTGACGAGTATCTGGCCAACACTCGTACAGAGACGGAGGGGCACTCAGCCACCCATCAGCCTAGCAGGGCGCGGCGGTGAGGGAGGCGGCCCCGTGAGAGCCGGACCACGGCACCTTCGCTCCCAGACACACTTGATAACTTCTCGATAATGGAAATGTCATTCGTATTTCAGAGAGGAAAACTTTTTTCCCACAATTAATCACTCACAAATTAAACTGTTATGCGTCTGAGGCAAAATGGAACCTTGGACAACTGCATGGGGTCACGGGGGTTGATATTCTTATATGCCTACTTTACTTTCTTATAGGTGGTACATTTTCTCCTCAGATGGTTAGCACGTCTTCAAATATATCGTCCAGCTCGAGAATCCAATATTTGGACGAGACATAAATTGACCTTCATTCACAAGGCACTCGCCAGGCAGGACATTCCACTCCCTTCCACCAACATGGTCATGGGGCTTGTTTGTCCTGCACAGACTCTTAGGTGGAAACAATGCCCACTTGACTCTGAATTTCTTTACACTGATCAGTTACCAGAATCAAATGAAACCAAACTACTTGAACATATGAGGAGAAAACGTACCGCCTAGACCCATTTCACAAGCCAAAGGGGTAGAGGATAGGGAGGTGGATGGGAGAGGAGAGTAAAGGTGAAGGTGGGGTGTGTTAAGGAACAAGGATAATCGAAGGGCCGGCCGCTTTCTGCATGGTGCTGAAGGTCACTTTTATCGTATATATGATGATGCGAAGAAGACGTGGAAGCTCAGACGGAAATCTTGTCGAAAAGAGACAATGCGAATGTCCTCGCGGCGGCGGCCGCAGAACGTGATGCGGACGAACCAACACGTCCGTCCGCAGCGAAGAACATATTGAAAAAAGAGAACCAAAAAATATCGTCGCTGAGTGGAGAAAGAGGGAGAGAGAGAGAGAGAGAGAGAGAGAGAGAGAGAGAGAGAGAGAGAAGAGAGAGAGAGAGAGAGAGAGAGAGACTAATAAAGATATGGAGACGCTTTTGTGGTGTCCTTTCTTCGAGGGAGAGAAAATGGTTAATCTACGTCGGTTTTGGTCTATCTCTCTTTCCTTCCGTCGCTTGTGCTGGAAAAATTCTTTGTTTATGGAAGACATGTGGTCCAGCGAGGCTCCTTCACTTTTCATTTTCTCACAGTGCAGTGTTTTCACGGGGGTATCTCTCTCTCTCTCTCTCTCTCTCTCTCTCTCTCTCTCTCTCTCTCTCTCTCTCTCTCTCTCTCTCTCTCTCTCTCTCTCTCTCTCTCTCTCTCTCTCTTCTCTCTCTCTCTCTCTCTCTCTCTCTCTCTCTCTCTCTCTCTCTCTCTCTCTCTCTCTCTCTCTCTCGAATTAAGCCACGCACACACACACACACACACGCACACACACACACACACACACACACACACACACACACACACACACACA
The DNA here is from genome assembly GCA_036785275.1 of Cancer borealis. NCBI lineage: Eukaryota > Metazoa > Arthropoda > Malacostraca > Decapoda > Cancridae > Cancer > Cancer borealis. The sequence goes on from JAXIVD010011773.1 coordinate 8,844, forward strand.
CACACACACACACACACACACTCCCCGGCGTGTGTTTTGGAGTTCTCCCACGCCAAGAGATCTTATCGCCCCATTCACCGCCGCCCCTCCCATGTCCCGGTTTATGCAATGTTTGTTTTTCGAAATCATTATTATTTCTCCTTATCGTTTCCGCCGCATATAAAACTCACAGCAATCATATGTATTTTTTTTTCCCTTCATGTTATTGTTGGACTTACATTTCTTTATGCGAAAATTTCACTGTTATGGCCTCGTTGAAGTGAAATGGAAGCTTTTGTAAAGTTTTGATTTTCCAATAACTGTTTTCGTGCGTATAATGGGCGGGGAAGCTTGTTCTGGCGGGCACAGGCATTAGTGGGCGAGGCGGGTGCAAGGGAGGTCGCTATAACAGCCTTCATTTCGTTTTCTATGCTTGCCACACACTGAGACAGGTACTCGTGTTGGTAATGTGTTACAAGGCGACGAGGAGCGCTCAAAGTATTGTTTCTTCTTAGCGGACGTAGCACACTTTGAACAATGTGTGATATCTTTATACAATACCTAGATATGGAAAACTGTAGGCTGGTTTCTGTAGCAGCTGAACCATAGACAAATAACTAACCACCACTTATCGGAACGGAGTTTTTATGATTATTTTCCTGATAAACAAAAACACCACGACAACAATAGGTCGTCTGTTTTCCCCTCGAAGGAGGCAACACCGTATGCCCGCCACGGGAGGCTCCATCCACCCATCGAGCCAGGCCGCGGACACTGGACTTCTACCGGTGCCTCTTGAGCTCCACCACGGACTGTCTGCAAGTTACTCTCTATGTGTCCAGAAGCAAACTTACAAAAACACCTTCGTATTTGCTAAACAACTAATCTATTTTTATTATGGAAGAAGTGAACTTCATATATCTGCAGTCGAGGTGTATGGATGGCAAATGTTCATGTTCTCAAGGGTAGGGTAAACACAGCCGGCCCCTCTCTTACACTGGCGCTGCTAATGTACTGTGTTGGGCGCTACCCTTCCCCTGTTCGTCAGTGGTTCCCGCTGGATGGGAGGGACAAGGGAGGACATCTGGATTAGTGAACGGCCATGGACTGTTCCTAATCTCTTTCTCTCTCTCTCTCTCTCTCTCTCTCTCTCTCTCTCTCTCTCTCTCTCTCTCTCTCTCTCTCTCTCTCTCTCTCTCTCTCTCTCTCTCTCTCTCTCTTTTCTCTCTCTTTTCTCTCTTTTTTTTCTCTCTCTCTCTCTCTCTCTCTCTCTCTCTCTCTCTCTCTCTCTCTCTCTCTCTCTCTCTCTCTCTCTCTCTCTCTCTCTCTCTCATACATACACAGTGGCATCAACGCCCCTCCACATCCTCTAACACTGTGATGTCGCCAGCGTGGACCATATGGAGTCCTAAATCCTCTCTACGATAACGATCTTTAGAACCATTATCGTTAGGGGTCGCTTTAGCTTGTTTCCCCTCCGCGGATAGGTGCGTTGTGTCACCCGAGTGTCGTGTGCCCAGAGTTAGCGCCACTTTTGCCAGACTCAGTGCTCGGCGTACCTCTGCGATGCTCTCCTTCCCTCTCGACTTACAAATATTATGAAAGAGCTTTTTTTTAAAATAATAAACTTAGAAGAACTGTAATTTTTCGACAGTAACTGTCTGGAAATCAGACTCCCTTGGAAAACTAGAACAATGTCTATTTTTTTCAGAGGGAAAGGTAATGTCTGGGTCTGGTAACCCTGGCCAGCACCTGCCCGATGTTATCGCTGCAGCGATAGCATCACGGGCAGGAGGGGCGCGCCCAGCAGGCAGGAGGGGGACGCCGGGCAGCAGGGGGTC
>JAXIVD010011774.1:0-2500 GCA_036785275.1 Cancer borealis
GACCAAATAAACAAAAATAGTGTACGAATAAAAAGAATGTTTAAAACCGAAGCAAAGAAACATGAAAAAGGAGAGAAAGACAAAATAAACTGAAGGGAGGGAAACACTGTTCAAATACAAACACGCACACGTACACACACACACACACACACGCACACACACACACACACACACAAAAAAAAAAAAAAAATACCCAGCCTGTCGTTCTTTTACAAGTCCGTCACACAAAGAAAAAGGAAAAGAGAGGAAAAAGAGAGAAAGAGGAAAACTTTTTTAGGCTGACACGTGACAAACATAAAAGTGACGCAAGGATTTGGTAATAGGTTTTTCATTTTTTATTTCCTTGTGTGTGTGTGTGTGTGTGTGTGTGTGTGTGTGTGTGTGTGTGTGTGTGTGTGTGTGTGTGTGTGTGTGTGTGTGTGTGTGTTCAGTCAGTAGTTCAGTAAGTCACAAGAACAATTTAGTCTCTCAAGAACACTTCTGTGAGAGCAAAATTAACCTGACAAAATATGGTGCAAAGCTGTCACCGAGACTGAATTATTGGTCTGAAGGCGAGATATTACGCGTGCGCTTGCTTTCTCTCTCTCTCTCTCCTCTCTCTCTCTCTCTCTCTCTCTCTCTCTCTCTCTCTCTCTCTCTCTCTCTCTCTCTCTCTCTCTCCTCTCGAATAAGAGAAAAGGAAAAGCCGGAGCAAGAAAGAAAGGTATTGAAGAAGAAAGGAAGAGAGGAGAATGGAGGATTATTATTTAAAGAAGTAGGGAAGGAGGGATTGAAGAAGACGAAGAAGAAGAAGAAGAAGAAGAAGAAGAAGAAGAAGAAGAAGAAGAAGAAGAAACAAGCACAAGACTTACTGAGGGGATAGAAGTTGAACACCACCTAAATTAATTTCATAATAAAAAATAAAAAAAATAAATGATGAAACACACCACACAAATTCCTTCAAACAGTGCTGATCAAAATAAACAAAGAAATAAAAAAAAAAAACACCAGTAGTAGTAGGTGAAGGATGTGTGTGTGTGTGTGTGTGTGTGTGTGTGTGTGTGTGTGTGTGTGTGTGTGTGTGTGTGTGTGTGTGTGTTGTGTGCAGACTTGCGTTACTAATGACAGGGTGAGTGTAGTGTTGTCTTGACAGATCTCCAACAGTGAGCAGCGCTGAGTGAGGATTGACGAGCTTATGACGGCATAGCAGAGCCAAGTTGGGGGAAGGCGGAGAGGGAACCTTACCTACTGTATCCTAGGCAACGACTTAATGAAGGAAGGAAGGAAGGAAGGAGGACTTGAAGGCGGCAGGATGGCAGGATTAGAGGAACGAGCGACGAGCAACGCTAACCCCCCCCCCCCCCACACACACACACACAACCACCCACACAAGTGAATGAATCGTTAACTATCTAATCACGAACTAACAATATAAAACCAGGTACTTACTTCCATTAAAAAATACAAGAATATTAAACAATGATACTCTACATTATTCCTTCACAAACTTACTCATTCCTTCCCATAGAGAGTGAGGGATAAACATTTAATTACGTAAATATTTCTAGAAGTATCAATTGCTTCCAGTCACGTTGCCTTCTAAGTGATATATTTCCCCATCATTTCTCTCCACTTAATGGGCTGCGTTGGCCGGCCATCTACACCTGACCACTCTCCTCCTCCTCCTCCTCCTCCTCCTCCTCCTCCTCCTCCTCCTCCTCCTCCTCCTCCTCCTCCTCCTCCTCCTCCTCCTCCTCCTGCTTCATTAATCTTCCTTCCTCCCTCTCCTTCCCTACCTGATCATTTCTCTCCTCCCTAACCCCCTTACACAACCATTTCCCACTCAAATTTTTCGTTTCCGTCTTGTCTTCCTTCTATTTAAGTAATTAAGTACCTGGTTATATATTGTTAGGTTGTTAGTGATTAAATAGTTAACAATTTAATCACTGTGTGGGTGGTGTGTGTGTGTGTGTGTGTGTGTGTGTGTGTGTGTGTGTGTGTGTGTGTGTGTGTGTGTGTGTGTGTGTGTGTGTGTGTGTGTGTGTGGTTAGCGTGGCTCGTCGCTCGTTCCTCTAATCCTGCCATCCTTACGCGCGCACACACACACACACACACACACACACACACACACACACACACACACACACACACACACACAACACACAACACACAACACACACACACACACACACACACACACAACACACACACACAACACACACACACACACACACACACACACACACACACACACACACACACAACACACAACACACACACACACACACAATCAGTCCAGTGTTTAATTTTCTCTCAAGCTCCCCTGTGACGCTGTGTTGAAAGGGAGGAGGGAAAGAAGGAAGAGAAGGAGGGAGGAGAGAAGGAGGAAAGGGAGAAGGAGGAGGATGAAAGGGAGGAGAGAGAGGAAGGAGGATGTGTGGCAGGAAGGAGAAAGGTACGAATAAGAGGAGAGCGCGTTAAGAGGGGGAGGAAAGATAGATACAGTTAAGAAGGAAGGAGG
>JAXIVD010011775.1:0-10661 GCA_036785275.1 Cancer borealis
CTTGTGGACGATTTACAGGGTGTAGCCTTGAAGAGAGAGAGAGAGAGAGAGAGAGAGAGAGAGAGAGAGAGAGAGAGAGAGAGAGAGAGAGAGAGAGAGAGAGAGAGAGAGAGAGAGAGAGAGAGAGAGAGAGATAATTGGTCATATAATCTGAGTATTCTCGTATGCACAAGTTACACATACACACACACACACATACTTATACCTACAACACGTTTCCTCTTGTGTGTGTGTGTGTGTGTGTGTGTGTGTGTGTGTGTGTGTGTGTGTGTGTGTGTGTGTGTGTGTGTGTGTGTGTGTGTGTTACTCTGAAAAAGAACGTGGACGAGTAGGAAGGAATACAAGAAGCTATAGGAGGAGGAGGAGTAGGAAAAAAAATAAAAACGGAGACAAGGAGAACGAGGAAAAGGAGGAAGGAAAAAGTAAGACAAGATAGAATAATGATAAGGAGGAGGAGGAAGAGGAGGAGGAGGAGGAGGAGGAGGAGGAGGAGGAGGAGCAGACACGTGAGGGAAGGAAGCCTCTTCAGTACAGCAACAATTACTAAGTTTTATTTAGCATCGCTTTACACAGCGTCAGGTTTAGTCTTGGCGGCAGCATTACAAGACCCTGCAGTGCTGAGGTCACGAGTCCTGAGTGCTAAGTGCTGTGTGCTGAGTGCTAAGTGCTGAGTGCTGTGTGCTGAGTGCTGAGTGCTGTCTATAGTTATAGGTCATGCTGGCACTTCCCACTACCGTACTACACTGAATTTCATCACTTTTCTTTCTCTCTTTTTTTTCTCTTTAAATAAACAGAATTTCTATTTCATTTTGTTTACAACTATACGTGTTTATTATTAAATTTCTTTGATTTAATTTTATTTACTTTTTTTCCCACCCGTGTATGCTTCGTAACGATATCATTCCATTTTCCGTGACACTTCTCGTCATTGTAGAAGAAGTATTGTAGAAGCAGTAGTAGTAGTAGTAGTAGTAGTAGTAGTAGTAGTAGAAGAAGTAGTAGTAGTAGTAGTAATAGTAGAAGTGACAGTAAATAAAAAAGTAGTAACAGCCATAAGAGACAACATTGCATGGGGCGGCAATCAATCAGTCAGTCAGTCAGTTAGTCAGTCAGTCAGTCAGTCAGTCAGTTAGTTCCAATAGCTACACAGTTTTCCACCTCACGAAGCTTAAGTCAGCGCCGGACACCGAACACGCCGGCTTGCTCCCCGGAGGTCATTACCAGTTGCTCATTTGCAGGTTTAATTGAATATGTAAACCAAGACACCCTCGTCCGATTTTAATTATTTTGATTCAGGGCCTTCACTCGCTTTCTGTTACAATTAGAAAACCGTACTTTATTAATGCCGACTTCTCGTGTTTCCTGCCGCTGGGACCTTAGGCATCAACACTAGCAAAGGAGAGAGATAGAGAAAGAGAGAGAGAGAGAGAGAGAGAGAGAGAGAGAGAGAGAGAGAGAGAGAGAGAGAGAGAGAGAGAGAGAGAGAGAGAGAGAGATGGGAAAAAAAGGAAAGAAAGAGAGCACACAAGCATCTACGGCACGGAGGCACCAGAGAACAAGATTAACACCAGCGTGGAAAGAAACACTGCACTAGGATGAGTCAAATGGGAAATGTCAGCGCCTACAGGACACTCCCGCACGTATTTCCCGCGGCCTTTTTCAGTTTTCTGTTATCTGCATCATAATGTGTTGAGATTTATTAACGAGAGAGAGAGAGAGAGAGAGAGAGAGAGAGAGAGAGAGAGAGAGAGAGAGAGAGAGAGAGAGAGAGAGAGAGAGAGAGAGAGAGAGAGAGAGAGAGAGAGAATTATATGCATGTTTAAAGTGTCTGAAGTCTTACAAGCCAGCAATGACACCTGCAATAATATACTATGTTCTCATGTTTTATGTATTCAATGTATATGTGTATATTTTTTACGCATCTTACAACACACACACACACACACACACACACACACACACACACACACACACACGCACACACACACACACACACACACACACACACACACACACACACACACACACACACACACACACACACCCTGCCGTCTCTACCTTCGCCTAATGCCTCCTTTCATCTTGCAGCGACAAGTGCCTCAATCAGTACAAGATGCAGATATTTTGCCGGGAGACGGAGGCCCACCTGCAAATGCACCCACACCTGAACGACCTCAAGCCAGCCACCTCCAGCGGACTCATAACGCCTGACCTGTGGCTGCGGGATTGCTCTCAGAAGGGCAATGATTCGGTGAGAAGAGATAGATAAATAGATAGATAGATAGATAGATAGATAGATAGATAGATAGATAGATAGATAGAGAAAGAGAGAAGGGTTGGGAGGTGGTAGGGAGGGAGGAGTTCAGAGTATAAAAGAAAGGAGACAAATTCTATATACATTCTATATAATGACGTATATTTAGCCTGTAAGTGTGAAATGCATCGGTCTGCCTTTTTGTTCATTGTGTTTTAGTGCCTTGAAGAGCTGGTTGTGTGGTGGTGTGGTTGTGTGGTGGTGTGGTGGTATGGTGGTGTGGTGGTGTGGTGGTGTGGTGGTGTGGTGGTGTGGTGGTATGGTGGTGTGGTGGTGTGGTGGCCAGCTAGGTCCGTGTGCAACAATAAAACTCAGTGCACCATTGCAAACACAATAAATAGTTTCTTCTCTAATAAGTTGCGTCATGTGGTGTTCATAATATTATTGAACATGATGAGAACACATAATTCTAATAATTTCATACAAAATATAAAAGAATGTTCTAGTGACTTCTGGAATTTGGTTACGATATGCACGTAACACTTCAATTAGTCAAACGTTGGCTGAAAAGTTAATCTTCAATTACTCTTGATATCCCTTTCCTTGCATGATCAAACCCTGTGTTGCCAATGATCAAAATTCTTGCTAATGGTGTCTTCAATGTCATACTTTACTCGATCCTTGGAAGGCAAGCGAAGTTACTATAATATTCCTTTTAGAGTTCCTCCTGTTATCTTTTATCACTGCCTCCACGCGCTGTCCGGACAAACTCTCGTGTGTATCAGCTGCAAGTATAACATTCATCCTGTACCAGAAAAACGTGTCATCTTTTTATCAAACTATTATCATCTCAATAGTTTTGATTTCATGAGTTTTTAAAGCTTCTTTGAAACTATCCGTAGCAGGTAGTTTCTTAAGTATGAATCATGTTCTATGCTTGTATCTGTTCGTCTGTAGTCTGTTATCCAGGGACGCAAAGGGAACATTTGCAATTTTCAGTGCCAGAAAATCACTATTTGTAAACTAGACATAACCTAGATCATCCCTTCCTCTTCACTTGCCTCCACATAATACATCCTTCATTGGATACTCTGCCTTTATTACACTGAAAACTTTAATTGGAAACTTAGTACATCATCTCCTGTTACATCAGCTTGTCTATGAATTCAAGTGTTTTGAATAGTCTTCTTCCGCCCCCTGATTCTGACCCTATATAGAGAGAGGTCTCGTGTGTGTGAAACCTCCACTCACACACACTATCATTGAAAGGGTGAAGTCAGTGAGTGGCCTCTCGTACATCAACTCCCCTGCTCCGGCTGTTGGTCTTCAGTCCTATACTTTACCTCTGTGTTGATGTTTTGCTTGCCTTCTGCCTCCGACTCACGCTTACTACCTTACCGCTTCCCTGAAGGTGCTGGCTGCATGCCTCCCTCTCTCATCAACCTTACTGTATGTCACTTCACTCTTATCATCTCATTTTGTCCAAATCTTTAACGTGAGATGACCATTATGTCACATTTCAACCATTACATCAGCAAACTGTGGAATATTCTGCTTCACTGCCTTCCAGCGTCTTCGCATTTCCTTAGAGTGGGAAATATCACTTTAAACTAAGATAACCTTCAATCTATTTTCTTTTTAATGTTTCGATTGTATGCGTTTTTGGAGAGACAAACATTTTTTTTTTCATCATTTAGGTTTGCATCCCAAGAAGCGACATTCTATATGCAATCCAAGTAAATATCAGATATTATACAAAGATATAAGGGAAGAATTGGAGGTTTTAGTCTCAATGCAGCATGAGTGAAGGTGTGAGTGTTGTGGGCGTTGTGGGCGTGTGCTGTAGGTGTGAGTGTTGTGGATGTGTGGTGAAGGTGTAAATGTTGTGGGTGTTATGGGCGTGTGGTGAAGGTGTGAGTGTTATGGGTGTTGTGGGCGTGGGCGTGTGGGTGACAGTGTGTTTTTCCAGTAAGGTATTTCTGCTCTCTGTACCTTCCTTGTGTTTGTGAGTGAGGTGCAGTTTCCTTGATATGTTTGGGAAGTAAGTTGTATGCTGAGTTATAATGGCGAGAACACAACTACTTACTGTACGAGACTCACTATACATAGATAAGTAAAGAAATAGATAGGATTTATTAAAGAAACATTTAGTAAATTTGAGAATGTTTATCATCAAACTACCTTATTGTGTATAAATTTTTAAGAAATGTGTGTGTGTGTGTGTGTGTGTGTGTGTGTGTGTGTGTGTGTGTGTGTGTGTGTGTGTGTGTGTGTGTATGTGTGTGTGTGTGTGTGTGTGTGTGTGTGTGTGTGTGTGTGTGTGTGTGTGTGTGCGTGTGTGTGTGTGTGTGTGTGTGTGTGTGTGTGTGTGTGTGTGTGTGTGTGTGTGTGTGTGTGTGTGTGTGTGTGTGTGAATAAAGGTCACTGATCCTCACACTACACTTAAGGATGAACACCCGCCTCCCCACGGCCACCCCTCACCCTTCCTTCCTCCACAGGACACCCCCCCGGAGAATGACGTACAGCTGGGCTCTCCAGACTCCCCGCCACGCCCTGCCTCACCTGACTTTGCCTCCCCGGACCCCTCAGAGCCAGTCAATCTCACCACCACCCAGTCCTCCCGCAACGATCCTCGAGGCTCCTCTCCCCCAGCAAGGGCGTCACCGCTGCCTGTGAGACAAAGCACTGCACGACCCACTGAGACTTGCAGTCCTGCTCCACCGCCCACTCCCCGTTACGGCCGTCCAAGACTCCGGGACCGGCGCGAGGGCGGACGTGAGACAGGCCGCCCACGAACCATGCGATCTTCTCTGCAGATGGCACGCACGGCTCAAATTGAAGCGGATCGGCAGGAGGAATATGTCAGGATGCCTACTATTCGCGTGCGGCAGCTGGAGGCTCAGCAGCAGGAACCTGGTCCAGCTGGGGAGCGGGAAGTGCCTCCGGCAGTGGAAGTGGGTGGTGACGGCAGCGGAGAAGGCTCTCCCCACCCCCCCGTCCAACCACCGGGGTTACCTTTGGGTGGATTGGGAGGCGGACTGGGTGGATTATTGCCTATGGTGAGCGGAGCGCCGCTGTTGCTGCCACACATGCTGCCGCCGGACCTGCCACGCACGCCCCTGCTGCCTCACCTGTTGCTGCAGCGTCCTGAACTTCTACGTCCACCTCCAATGCACCATCCACTACTGTCGACGCCGCAGGCACCCGGCCCTCACACGCCTGCGCCCTCTACTGCCGTCCCACCGCCTCATCCAGGACCTCCAAAGACCCTTGGAGGATCCCTACTACCTCCCGTGACGGTGCTAATTCCATGTCCTCTGCCCATCCCCATTCCCATTCCTATACCAATTCCCATACCTATTCCAATCTTTTCTCGGGGCGAACCTCCTGAAGCCCGCCCCACTGCTCAGAAGGAGTCCTCGGGACGGCCCCGTTCAGTGCCCCGAAAGGATGCTGCTCGGCCTGGTTCTGTCATCAACGGCCCCGTGGGTGCATCTACTAGCGCAGCTACCCCAGGCTGTCCTGGCCCCGCCCCGCCTCTCCCCCAACCACCAACGTCCTCCTCTTCGCCCTCCGGTGATAGCGGGGAGAGAGGTCCGCGGCCTGACCGGGAGCGACGCAGCATCCTGCGTTACACTTCCGACGTGTACGAGATCAACGGTGTTTTCCTACCGCGGGACTCCGCCTGGGATTCCCCAGAGCCATTACATCTGCGTCGCGCCCTCGTAGGGGAAACAACCCAGGACGCCACCACGACCACCACCTACGGCCTGCAGCAGGAAACGGATTCAAGGAACCCATCAGAAAGCCCTTCACCAGAGCCTGACGAGGACAATAAAGATGCGCTAGCTGGCCTCACGCGGCGTCGAGAGGAAGATAGCACAGTTAGGAGGCTGCTCGGAGACGATGACGAAGATGGTGAAGACCACAAGGAAGAAACCAAACCTATCGAAGTCACAGAGGAAGCGAGCAGCAGCCCCACCGCTCCCGCTGTGCCGCCCACCAGGAAGCGTCCACCGCCCGGTGAACAGGTGCAACCGATCCCCAAGAAGAAGCACTTACTAGTGTGACCCCAGCCGTCCCTCTGGCACCGAGGGGGACGTACCCGCAGAACTGGGCCAGCTGAAGGGCGTAGCGGGCGCGGCGCCGGGCGAGGGACTTTGGCTGTGGCTCTGGTGTCCCTTGCATTGTCACGCCCAACGACTCCAGAACTCAGCAGTGTTGCGTGGTCACGAACTCCCCTGACGGTGATGCAGAACACATGTCGCCGGAGCAGGTCCCTCTAGAATGAAGCCAAAGAAACGTATCCCCGGCGAGCAGCCTTGCGCCGGGCGGGACCGTGTCTGTCCAGGTGGCAATCCTCTGGCTGGACTACGCCTCCTGGCTGCGCGCTGCAGTGTGCTGCTGCTGTTGCTGCTGCTGCTGCTGCTGCTGCTACTACTGCTGCTGCTGCTGCAGTTGTTGCTCCTGCTGCTGCTCCTGCTGCAGTTGTTGCTCCTGCTGCCGCCCTTGTTGCTGCTGCTGTGTTTTCTGCACTGTACAATAAGCTTTTCTGTACCATAGTGTGACGTCATAGATGTTGATGTATATACAGTGATATATTCTTACGCCGCGTGTTACATGTTTTATGTTGATATTACATATATATATAAAATATACATGCATACATACATACATACATACATACATACATACATACACATATACATACATACGGACAAGCATACATATTCGATATGATTACACCGTCTTGCGCTATCTTTTTCACATGCCCTTTTTTGTAGTAATTCTCTCTCTCTCTCTCTCTCTCTCTCTCTCTCTCTCTCTCTCTCTCTCTCTCTCTCTCTCTCTCTCTCTCTCTCTCTCTCTCTCTCTCTCTCTCTCTCTCTCTCTTCGTTCCTAAGCCATCTAGTCACCGGGGAGGGGAGGGGAAGGGAGGGTAAAAGAGGGTGGGAAGGGGAAAGGCAGAAAGAACCTATGGTGAGGAGAACACAAGGAGAAGAGGAAGAGGAGGAGGAGTCACCCCTCTTTGGAATGAGAGAATGGAAAGGAGGAGGAAGAGGACGAGAAAAATGACGAAATATAGGGAACCGAAGGAGAAACAAGAGGATGAGGAGAAAAAAAAACCAATGGAGTTACCAGAGAAATTCCCCCCCAAAAACCACACCCAACGCGCGACCATCGTTGGAAAACCACTTGACGGGGAACAAGTGATAGGGAACCCGCACCTCACGCTCCTGTACCGGCCACTGAATAAAGGATAACGGCACGGACCTTGGCTTTGTGTGACCTTGAACGCTGTCAGGAGGAGAAGGAGGAGGAGGAGGAGGAGGAGGAGGAGGAGGAGGAGGAGGAGGAGGAGGAGGAGAAGGAGGAGGAGGAGGAGGACTGGTTGAGGTAAGAAAAGAGTGAATATGTAAACAGGAAGGCAGCTAGATAGGTATAGAACGAGAGAGAGAGAGAGAGAGAGAGAGAGTAGAGAGAGAGAGAGAGAGAGAGAGAGAGAGAGAGAGAGAGTAAGGAGAGAGAGAGAGAGAGAGAGAGAGAGAGAAAACAAAAACAAAACAACAACATATAACTAGCAGCGAAAACATGGAGAAAAAGAGGCAAAGAATAATGTAAGAAAATAAAAAGAAAGTATACATGTATATGAGATAAGGAATGAAAATAAATGTTACAGTGTATACCTGTAAACATAGAGAGAAAACAAAGTTGTTTGTAAAAAAAAAGAAAAAAGAATGCTAGTTTGTTTCAGAAGACACAAGCTACAGCACTGCATATGAATACAGGACGAGGAGGAACAGACGAGGAGGAACTAATGTTGCAGGTAAGGACGACGTGGGTCACAGGAAAAACACACACACACACACACACACACACACACACACACACACACACACACACACACACACACACACACACACACACACACACACACACACACACACACACACACCTCGTTATCAGAGGGGTTACATCCTGTTATTCCTCTCCTCACTGTCACTTTATATATAAATCTTTTTCTACTCATCACTTTCTTTGTACTCGTAAAGGTTGTAGTTGTAATTTTTTTTTTTCTTGTGTATTCTTGATATGTTATTCATGTTGTTATCATATCCTGTTATTTCATTTGTTGGCCTTGAAAATCTTTTATGTATTTTTTTATTTATATTTTCATTTCCATCATATTTTTTCTTTATTCCCATTTTAATTTCCATTGATATTATTTACTTAAGGGGGGCATTAGGAGGGGCAGGAAGGGGTGGGCGTGGGCTTAGGTGGGGGGGCAGGGTTTGGCAGATGGGCAATTTTCACCTTGTCCCACGACGTAGGATAAGAGCGTCCTGAGATTCAATGGTAACATGATTGTCCGAGCTCGCGAGGACATTATAGGGGTCTGTGTATGGCGGGATCCAGAAGTCTCTTGAGTGCATCAGTCCGCAGAAACAGGTGTTGTAGCTGTTTTGATCTCTGCGTGGGTGGGCTGGGGGGAGGGTGGCGTGCAGTGAGGGCTGTTTTGATCTCTGCGTGGGTGGGCTGGGGGGAGGGTGGCGTGCGTGAGGGCTGTTTTGATCTCTGCGTGGGTGGGGCTGGGGGGAGTGTGGCGTGCGTGAGGGCTGTTTTGATCTCTGCATGGGTGGGGCTGGGGGGAGGGTGGCGTGCGTGAGGGCTGTTTTGATCTCTGCGTGGGTGGGCTGGGGGAGGGTGGCGTGCGTGAGGGCTGTTTTGATCTCTGCGTGGGTGGGCTGGGGGAGGGTGGCGTGCGTGAAGGGGCTGTTTTGATCTCTGCGTGGGTGGGCTGGGGGGAGGGTGGCGTGCGTGAGGGCTGTTTTGATCTCTGCGTGGGTGGGCTGGGGGGGGGAGGCGTGAGGGCTGGAGACTGGCCATCGCCTGATGAAGTTCTGGCAGGAAGGATAGAGCGTCGCTAGACTCGCTCTCCGGGCTGAATTGACACGGCAATCGCAGATCCTCACCGAACACCAACTCTGCAGGCGTGTGATTAATGTTTTACTTTTTTGTAGCGCGTAAGGTGAGGAGAGTTACTGGAAGAGCGTCCGCCTAACTTGTTGGGGTGTGACTCCTATGGCTTCCTTCAAGCGTCTGTGGAAACACTCCACCATCCCGTTAGCCTGAGGGTGATACGCCGTGGTACGCTGGCGGCGGGTGCCCAGGAAGGCCAGCAGGTCGCGCCACGCACGAGACTCGAACTGCACATCTTGGTCTGTAATGATCGTGACTGGTACGCCGAACTGTGCCACCCAATCAGAGAGAAAATGGGCGGCTGTGCATTCTGCATTGATATCCGGCAGTGAAATAGCTGCAACCCAACGGTTCACTCTATCAATACAGGTGAGCAGGTATCGGTAGCCGCGGGAGGACGGCAACAGAACAATCAGACTCACGTGAATTGTGTGGAAACGCTGCGTAGGCGTGGGGAAGGAGTGTACGGGGCGTGCGTGTGATGGTGTATTTTTCGACGTTTTGCAGGAGAAGAAGGCGCGTGTCCACTCTTTGATGTCCCCGTCTCATGCCTGCTGATGCCTGCTGACGATGCGATGAGTGCCGAGGATGCCGGGGTGGTTGAGGTTGTGGTAATGGGTGAAGACTGGCTCTCGGTATTGCCGGGGAATGAAAGGACGTGCGGGGCGACACAACACGTCACACCAGAGTTTGGCCGTAGAGTTGGTATGTCTTGCAGTACAAGCTGCACCGATGTGGGTCCTTGTCGTAGTACCATGCAACTCTGGATCTCCTTTTTGTGTCGCTGCGAGGGCCTCGTAACCCAGCGGCTCAGGGAGTGTGACCGCGGACACCACAGGGAAGGGGGGTGGAGCACAGCGGGAGAGGGCGTCTGCCATGGTCTTCTTAATAATAATAGTAATAATGATGATAATAATAATAATAACAATAGTAATAATTAACAGTTTATTAAAGCAAGGTGATTGGTACAGGCAGCCAAAGGCTGAAAATACACATTAAAAGATTATTTAATTCCAAAAGTGAGGAGTGTAGGACTTTTTATTTATAACATGAGAGTAGTCAAGCAATTGATGTTATAAGTTAAAAGTTATAAGGACTGGTTAAACCTGACGGAGGTGATGATGGAGTTCTCAGAATGCATGTTCCGTGACGTCTTTCAGCGAACATTGAAGTATAGTTCGCTGATGGTGTCGTACAGATCGTGAGTTTCGGACCCGTCCGTCTAGTGGCCTTGTTGGGAGCCGCTACCAGGGGACGATGGCAAGGCACGGCTGGATGACACTGGTTCAATCACTGCATCGACCTCTGTTGTTATAATTATTGTGTCATTATTGATACCATAGTTATTATTACTATAATTTGCATTAGTGTCATCATCAGTATGTTTGTTATCATTATCAACTTCTATGACTATTATTATTATCCT
>JAXIVD010011776.1:7500-10660 GCA_036785275.1 Cancer borealis
GTGTGGGTGTGGGTGGGGGTGTGGGTGTTGGGGTGTCGGTGTGGGTGTGGGTGAGAGGTGTGACGCAGTGAGTGGCTGGCTGTGCATCAGGACTTGCTCACTCACACTCAAACACAGTGACCTTTGTGCGAATGGCTTACCGTATTTTTGTTTCAGCCATATGTCAATGTTTGTAGTAATGTCTTCATGGTATACGTCACACACACACACACACACATACACACCTATACACACACAGACACACCTATACACACCTATACACACACACACACACACACACACACACACACACACACACACACACACACACACACACACACACACACACACACACACACACACACACACACACACATACCAGAGCATCACATTCCACCAAACCTCCACAGCTTCCCAAATGCCAGAGACTTATTTCCTCAGAGCTACCGGCAACTAACCACACACACACACACACACACACACACACACACACACACACACACACACACACACACACACACACACACACACACACACACGCAAACACGCAAACACACACACACACACGCACACACACACACACACACACACACACACACACACACACACACACACACATCTTACATATTTGTATGAACGAAAATGTGTGTGTGTGTGTGTGTGTGTGTGTGTGTGTGTGTGTGTGTGTGTGTGTGTGTGTGTGTGTGTGTGTGTGTGTGTGTGTGTGTGTGTGTGTGTGTGTGTGTGTGTGTGTGTGTGTGTGTGTGTGTGTGTGTGTGTGTGTGTGTGTGTGTCTGTGTCTGTGTCTGTGTGTGTGTGTGTGTCTGTGTCTGTGTCTGTGTGTGTGTGTGTGTGTGTGTGTGTGTGTGTGTGTGTGTGTGTGTGTGTGTGTGTGTGTGTATGTGTGTCCGTAAGTCAGTCAGTATTTCTGTTTATCTTTCAGTCAATCTGTATTGTTTTTTTGTTTCAATATGTGTCTTCTGTCATTCTTTCCCTGTCATTCTTTTTCCCTGTCATTCTTTTTCCCTGTCATTCTTTCCCTGTCATTCTTTTTCCCTGTCATTCTTTCCCTGTCATTCTTTTTCCCTGTCATTCTTTCCCTGTCATTCTTTTTCCATGTCATTCTTTCCCTGTCATTCTTTCCCTGTCATTCTTTCTCTGTCATTCTTTTCCTGTCATTCTTTCCCTGTTATTCTTTTTCCCTGTCATTCTTTCCCTGTCATTATTTTCCTGTCATTCTTTCCCTGTCATTTTTGTACATGTGCCATATATCCGAAAATATATGGTTTGCAGAATTTTGTTCATGAAATATTTGTATTGTTTTTCTTTTGAATTACATACTTTCCCTTTTGTTTCATAAAGTATTGTTGTTGTAGTTGTACTCCACCTTTCTATCTTTTTCCACGAGACCAGCACTGTCAAGGTTAGCTTTCCATGATTCATTTCTGACATTTTATATTCGTGCAACACAACCATAACTCTACTACTACTACTACTACTACTACTACTACTACTACTACTACTACTACTACTACTACTACTACTACTACTACTACTACTACTACTACTACTACCTACTACTTATAACACCACCACCACCACCACCATCATCGTCCTCACTACAAATACAACCATTGCATAGCCATAAGGAGAGTTGCACCCACGTGAGTTGGTGCAAAGGAACACTGCACAGCTCAGAGTTGCAACATTTTTCCTCTCCCTCCCTCTCCCCTCACCTTACCTGAACGGGTTGACTTCCCAAAAGGTGAAGAAGCAATCCATGTAAAAAACCGGTTTTAAATATATAGTTTACCACCACAATCTTGCACATTATTGTTATCATATAGTTTTTTCTTTAGATTTTCATGTAATTCTGTGGTGTTGCTGTGGTGGTGGTGGTGGTGAGGTTATGGGATTGAAGGGATGATTAAGGGAGAAAAGTGGTGATGAGTGTGATGGGGAGTGATGGGAAGTGATGATGGGGACCAGACGTAGCTAAGAGATATGGTGATGGGAATTATATTATGTAGTGATGGTGGTGGTGATGATGATGGTTGGTGGTGATGGTTTGTGTCTGGGTATAAAGAGTGCTTGGTAAGGATGGTAGTGATGATGAATGCGTGACACACACACACACACACACACACACACACACACACACACACACACACACACACACACACACACACACACACACACACACACACACACACACACACACACACACACACACACACAGGCTGTTATTCATTGTACAACCATCTGTCTGTTACTTATTCATTGTATAACTTATGGAATTCAGGTGATGAGCTTATAGTACCAAATATGTTTAAAACCCAATGAATATAGAGTACAAAACTATAACCCAAAATACAAAATTGACTACAATTGTATAGTTATAGAATTCGAAATGTGTAAGTGTTGTTATGAGGGATGAGATTAGGTCGAGTTTGATTCCCTTTAACCCTTGCATGGATGGTATTAGATCCTCCTTATGACTTGAGGCTGAGTCAGTGTATATCGAGTTTATGTTCGACAGAGAGCCACTTGAAAACCCAGAATGAAAGAAAAAAAATGAACATGGTTGGTAATATTGCAGTTTCCCTCCCTCTGTAGTGCAATTATTTCTTACCAGCTTTGTAAAATAGTGTTTATGCAGGCAGTGAGCGGATGTAAGCCCCTGAGGAACCGGTGCATTGGTTGGGGATAATGACCAGTTAAGTGGCCACTCATGACCACGTCAAGTATCTATTCAGTGAGGTAACAGCTGCATAACCCCATAACGCCATAAAGCCAGCACGTTACATCACTGAATCATAGAATTCAGCCAACGTTTCTCGGGCCATCTGATTACATTTACCCTCAAACACTATTCAACTTATCATCAATTGTAACTTTCAAACGCCAATGTGATATAAAGAAAATTTAGTAATGCATTTGCTATCTGTAATGTAAATCTTGCTATGACTAAACTAGATGGTGATATGTGAGGAGAGAATCACAACCCAAGGATCGATACCTACTTCGTTTGTTGTCTTATTTAAGTATGACTCAAAAAAGGTTTCGTCATTTGTAGTTATGTTGGTGAATTTTAACAGGTTGGCCATCAAGATATATATACAGTCCCGGTCTACAAAATAAAGTTAAAAGTGTCGCTTGAAAACTTTGTAGTATGTGAACT
>JAXIVD010011778.1:0-10656 GCA_036785275.1 Cancer borealis
CTCTCTCTCTCTCTCTCTCTCTCTCTCTCTCTCTCTCTCTCTCTCTCTCTCTCTCTCTCTCTCTCTCTCTCTCTCTCTCTCTCAGGTCAGCACACACAGGTAATATATAGGATGAAGGTAAACACACACACACACACACACACACAGGTGAGAGGCGCTTTATTACAGGTGATCTCAGGTGTGTGTGTGTGTGTGTGTGTGTGTGTGTGTGTGTGTGTGTGTGTGTGTGTGTGTGTGTGTGTGTGTGTGTGTGTTGTTTTATCTTTTATTTTATTATTTTATTCCTTGCTTTATTCTTATTCCTTTCTTATTTAGTATTTCTTTCTTACTATTTCTTTCTTTCTTTCTTTCTTTCTTTCTTTCTTTCTTTCTGTCTTTCTTTCTTTCTTTCTTATATGTTTTCTGGGTTTTTTTTTTTTTTTCTTTCTCTTCCTGTTTTTTTTTTTGATAATTTTTTTTCTATTTACTGTCTAGCTATATTGTTTTATTTTTTGTTTTCTATTTTATTCCTCCTTTTATTTTTTTGTTTTATGTCTCTATTCTCTTGTTCTTCTCCCTTCTCCTCTTCTTCCTCTTTCTTGTTCTATTTTTGTTTGACTGTTTCTGTCTATTGATGTATTTTGAATTTTCATTTTCTTTATTGATTTTTTTTTTCTCTCTCTCTCTCTCTCTCTCTCTCTCTCTCTCTCTCTCTCTCTCTCTCTCTCTCTCTCTCTCTCTCTCTCTCTCTCTCTCTCTCTCTCTCTCTCTCTCTCTCTCTCTCTCTCTCTCTCTCTCCTATGATTATGTGTATGTAGGCTACTCTATGCAATATGACACACACACACACACACACACACACACACACACACACACACACACACACACACACACACACA
The DNA here is from genome assembly GCA_036785275.1 of Cancer borealis. Taxonomy (NCBI): domain Eukaryota; kingdom Metazoa; phylum Arthropoda; class Malacostraca; order Decapoda; family Cancridae; genus Cancer; species Cancer borealis. The sequence continues at coordinate 879 of JAXIVD010011778.1, forward strand.
CACAAGGATAATTACATAAATGATACCTGTACATTATATTTATTTACATACATAACCTGTGTGTGTGTGTGTGTGTGTGTGTGTGTGTGTGTGTGTGTGTGTGTGTGTGTGTGTGTGTGTGTGTGTGTGTTTCAAAACGTAACATTAAAACAGACACTTGTATAATTTTTCTTTAGGTTGGGGGGGGGAAGGGATGGTTTGTGTTTGTTTATTTGTTTGTTTGTATTTGCCTTGTTTGTCTTGTTTTTGTTTGTTTGTTAGGTTATGTATTCTATTTACTATTAGTGGTTTCTGTTGCGTGAGAAAAGAAAAATCTCAGACAAAGAATAAATTGTTAAATACCTTAATGTATATTGTATATGCATATTTTCTGTATTGTAAATATCCTTTTGTTGGTTATAGAGTGAGCAATGTTTGAGCCGTGCGGTTGGCAGCACTGAAGGTTCCGGTTTGATGTGGCCAGGTGAAGTTTTGCCCCAGTGTTGTGTTGAACCTTGCCCTCATCACGCCAGTCTTCCCTGCTGTGTAAGGTGAGGATTGAACACGGTTAAGGTGCACGATAGGATTATTAATGGAGTAATATGTGATTCAGGGCAGGATGAAAGGGGGGGTTACTGGGGCTATAATTCCAGGGCCCATACTTATCAGCTGTGCATCATAACATTCAACATGGCCGAAGCTGGAGCAGAGCCAGCCTCAACTCATAGTTTAATATTGATATATACCTCCAATAAAACGGTGTATATATACGAGGAAGATATTAAGTGGCAGAGAAACGTTGTAGAAATGCTGCTGTAAGAACAAAATTGTATAATAGTGGTGATGAATACCAGAAACAAGGGAGATATAACGGCAGCCTCTAAACTTTTTTGTTCTTTGAATTTTGATATATACTCCCAAGAAAACAACTGATATGTACGTGGAGGAGATTAAATGGTAAACAAAAATGTTGGAGAAATGCTAGTGTAGCCACAAAAAAATATATAACCGTAGCAAATATATTGTTAAGAAGATATACCCAAAGTTTCTTTGGGGTAAGGGAAACCTAACATTGATACATTGATATACACAAACGATTCTGACACTCATTACCGTCACACATGAATAGCTGCTAATAAGATATCCCCATCCCCCATCTTGCCCCAATAAACATGAGGACATGTGGGAATGTAAGGGGAATTGAGCGGGTGTGAGTGAAATTTTACCCAACCTAACTGGGAGACTGCTCCCAATGGAATCCCTTAGAAGCATATTTTTTTTCTTTTGTAATAAGGTACTCATTAAAGGCAGGAATAAATTATTATGTTTTTATTATAGACTATCAATCAGTATCAGAAATATAATGAAAGAACCAGTATGTGCACTTTGTATTTTGCACTTTAAAGCAACCTAACTTTGTCCAGTGATTCAACAATCTTGTAAGTTTAAATGAGAAAAAGTAAAGGATGTTAGCCAAGAATTTGATCAACTTTAAATCAGAACGGAGCTAGAAAGGTTAAACTGTGGTTAGGTTACCTTCATAACCAGTATATACAGTACGAAAATTGCACCGAGCCTTTTGTGCAACTGTGTGTTACATGCATGTAAGGGCCTCAGCAGAAGAGTTGATCAGGACCATACTAAAATTAATCACATTATGCTTTACACAATACACAAGAGGACAAGAAGTAACATGGAGGAGTGTAGGACAAAATCCCCCTAGGATACAAAAATCTTGATGACAAAACCATCCCATGACAAAATATATATATCATAATATTTTGTCTTATTATTTGTAATGTATGAATACTTCTGAGATGTGAATTATTACATTTATTATATGATAACCCCAATCACAAAAATTCTTACTTAACTTAACCTAACCGGTAAAGATTTTTTTTTCTTAACCACTCAATATCTCCTTACCTTTATAATGCACTGCAAATTAAACCTCAGAAACTTGTTCAAATCACTTCAAACAGTTATGCTGCAGAATTGCAGAAAAAGAAGCGAAATTCTTTTTAGGTTACGTTAGGTCTGGTGAAATTTTGTTAAGTTTATTTAGGTTTGGTGGGGTTAGTTTTAGTTAGGCTTATTTAACTGTAGTTCTGGGAAGGTTATGTTAACAAAACTATTCTTTTCGGTGAATTTTTATATATTCACCAGAATGGCGTGTGGCTACGAAAAAAAATTGGCGTCTGCACCTCTCACAACCTTCTAGTTTTAGTCAGAAAACATTTAATAGCTTCTAAATCAACATAATATAACAACATTAATTAACCATACCTTAATTTATATTGACAAATAACAGAACCTTGTTCAAACCAAACTAAACTTTAATTTTCAGGAAGAAAAAAAATCGTATTTTTTCTGTATTTCAGCAGCATAGCTGTGGGGATCTGAACAACTTTCTGAGGTTTAAATTGCAGTGCATTATGGTGGTTAAGGAAACGAATCTTTACCACCTAGCCTATCGAAAAAAAAAATCATACGTGGTTCTGTCCTGGAGGGTTTTGTTCTATCTTTTTTTCCTAGGGTGTTTTGTAAAATTTTTAAAACTTAAGGTAGCAGTAGAGTCCATAATTTCATTTGCATTGAGTGCATCCAAGTTCTTTGTTTATTTGGGCCGTTTGAACGGAGCCTTGCATCGACGATAAAAACATATCCTCATATATGTATTTACTCATTCTTATCTTAACCAGTCATCAGTAAAATATTCATTGTTATTTTTCATCGTTATTTTCACTCTTTTTAAAACTTTTATTGGTTAAATTTCATGTTATCGAAACTGAACGGTTGCTATGTGTAGCGCTTTTTTGACATCTTACGCCACTGTCTCGGACTCAATCTTAAGCTCCGCGTCTTAGCTGGACACTTGTCCTAGCTTAGTTAAAACGCGTTCTTAAGATCAAATCCAAATTCTTTATAAGTATGGGTCCAGGGGCCCCACAAAAAAGGGTTGGTAGCGCTGATTCTCACATCAGCTGGTTCAACCCGCAATTGGGCCGCCAAGCTCACCACCAACCAAGTAAGCAACACTTTCTTTCTGCATTTTTTTTCTAGCCTCAAGAAATGGCAACTTCTTACCTAACCCAGTTCTGTGTGAGTGACAGAATAGCTCCTCATGATATTGTATGTGAATGTTTTGGGTTCCTGAGTCGCCTGGAAGATAGGACGCTGAGATCAGCTTAGCTGCAGCTACGTAGTGTTGTGAGTTTTTACAAAGATGACCTAAGACCTCTTCTATTTGTTTCCAATAATCTACCCCGGATTCTGCTCTGAATCCGAATCCGTTTTGGATTAACTGGGTGCAAATAGAACAGCAGAATCTGTTTTGGATTCGCTGGATCAAAACAATAACAATGAGAGGCCAGTCTCTGCCCAGCCGTCACACAAGTCACTTCTCCGAGGAAGTGTTGAGAGTTACAACTTTCATTTTCTGATGCATTTAGGGTGACAGCAGCACCCCTAATTATCACCAACCTACTTATTGTACAATAAATAAAACTATATAACTAAATGTGTTATTGAAAACACCATTAGATTCTTGAAAAGTAGATTAAAATCTGATGAACCTCAAGGTTAAGCTTGACAATTTTACACCTATTATTTCTTTACAAATACTGCTCCACCTCTTTATTGTAAATATACTATACATAGTGTACTCAACATATCTGTGAAGGTTCTGGCGGTGCTCACCATTATTTACCTCGCAAAACTTCTTTGAAATTATGATAGGTTATGTTAGGTTATGCCAAGTTATGGTTATGTTAAAGTTGTTAGGTTACGATTATGTTATGGCTAGGTTAAGTTAGGTTCGATTATACAAGATTTTTACATTTTATCACCCGGAAGTTAGGGTTCGCAAATTTAGAGTTTTTTTGGGGGGTTTGGGTATTGAAATGTAAAAATCTTATGTAACCGAACCGAACTGAACCGCACCAAACCTAACTTAACATAACCATAACATAACCGCAAACTAACCTAACAACCTTAACCTAACTTAACCAACATAACATAACTTCAAAGACGTTTTGCGAGGTAAATAATGGTGAGCACCCCCTGAAACCTTCACAGATGTGTTGAGTACACTATGTATAGTATGTAAGACTTCATATATATAATAAAGAGGTGGAGCAGTAGTTGTAAAGAAATACCCATTATTTTTGAATATGTCTAATCTGTAGCGCCGATAGGCTTTCCCTGGTTAGGTTAGACTTGGGTAAAACTTCACTTTTACACCCAGGCAAAAAACCTTACATTCCCACATGTCCTCATGTTTATTGGGAGAAGATCGGGAATGGGGATATCTTATTAACTATTTATTTGGGACGGTAATGAGTGTCAGAATCATTAGTGTATATCAATGTAAAACTCCCGAGTAGAGTTTCCCCTTAACCAAAATAAACCTTGGGCATATTTTATTTAACTTTCACGTACATGTAAGTTGTTTTCTTGGGAGTATATATCAAAATTCAAAGAAAATAAATAATCCGGTTAGAGGCTGCTGTTATATCTCCTTTGTTTCTGGTATTTATCACCATTATTATACAATTTTAAGCCTACAGTAGTATTTATTAAACGTTTCTCTACTACTTAATATCTTTCGTATATATACACTGTTTTTATTGGAGGTATATATTAATAATAGATTCCGAGAAGAGGCTGCTGTTATATATCTCCTTTGTTTCTGGTATTCATCACCACTATTATACAATTATGTGCCTACAATAACATTTCTACAACATTTCTCTACCGCTTACTATCTTCCTCGTATATATACACTGTTTTATTGGAGGTATATATCAATATTAACTTCTGAGAAGAGGCTGGCTCAGGCTGGTGCAAAAAACCCGCGAAAGAGTGTCGTCTGCTATAACCCACCTCCAGAAGATTCGACAGATTCATGAATCTGTTACAGATCACGGGTTAAGATGGTAAATAGAACACGATTTCGCGGCTAAGCCCCGCCCAGAGCGGCCAAGCCCCGCCCAGAGCGGCCAAGCCCCGCCCAGATTCAGTGATCTGAAACGGATTCACGCAAATAGAAGAGGCATCTAGAGTCCAGTCTCAAAGATGAGCTCGTTCATTTTGTTGAATTGGTAAAACTCGACATAAAAGAATATAATGAAAAAATCCCATGGCCAAAAGAACTCTAGTTCTACAAAATTCTGCTTGACAGTGGCTTGCAGATTATATTGGGTGTTACTCTAAAATTTAATATTCAACTAGACTTTGAAAATAATCTTTGCATGGCTAATAGATACACAATTTTATCAGTAGTATGGTGGCTCAACTTGCCCCAGTTGTTGTGGCTCAACTTACCCCATCCTTGATTTTCTAATATATGTCCACGTATCACCTAATAACAGCATGCCTTGGCTTATTACTTATTCCCTGCAAATGCACTTAAAGTTATGTTATACATGGAAGTTAAGAGGTCAGGCAATATATGAACTTTTAGAGCTGAAAATTTTTGATTGGTCAATACTGCAAGTGAATGTGTTTGAATTAGGGTTAGGTAATTTATGTGAACTTGCTAGTTTGATGACTAAACTTTAGGAGTATATGAGTTGAATACAATTAAATTTGTGTTATGTTTTGTGATGTTTGGGTTAATTAGGTGATTGTTCTCAGGTTGGATCGACTTAATAAAGTAAGTTGAATGCAGTGCTCGACCTTCTTTACCCAGCGGTTTTGACGAAACACTTATTACTCTCTTCAGCCTTGTTTCTTTTTGGACAGGGCAGCACGGCATACTATATGTGGCTCTAACCTTAATATCACAAGTCTAGGATGATGTCCTCTTCTCAACAGCTGAATCTTGTTGGGAACAAATGTAAACACACCGCCATCCTTCGCTCTTGATCGTGTGTGTGTGTGTGTGTGTGTGTGTGTGTTCGTGTTCGTGTGTACTGACCTTATTCTACTTTTTACAGGTGTATACATCATGATTGGTGGCTGAAGTGCCTCCTCTTCCTCACCACCACCACCACCACCCAGGAAACTTCCACTCAGGTGAGTGAGTATTGTCCATTTTTCCCACGCTCACCTTCCCCTTAGAAGACCTTAGAAGACGTGACGGGAGTGAAGAGGAGGAGGAGGAGGAGAAACAGTGTTGTATTCCTAGTCTCTTCGTATTGCCGTATCCTTAGTCGTTGACATTGACGCACAATATTGAAACCTTCAACAAAACTCGTTGGGGGGTGGCCACCCCTTCCCTCTCCCCTCTGACCTTTCGTTACACCTGAAGCCTGGTGTTAATATTTATCGTTATTTTCCATTTAAGAGGCTTCCTATATTTAAACAGACACTAAATAATCGTCAATGAAAAACAGAAGCCGTCACATGCGTCAATTCTCTCCCACGCTTGGCTAAGTGGAGCTATTTCAAGCTATTTAAGGAAGATTTAAGGAAGATTTAAGGGAAGATTGAAGGGAAGATTTAAGGTAAGGCTTAAAGGTAAGACTTAAGGTAAGATTTAAATGAGATTTAAGGTGAGATGCATATATTTCTACGCTGACTGTTCTGACTTGGGATCCAACTGTGGTCAGTGTATTGTTAAGCCCAGGATACACTAGTCAACGAGTAGGTTGGACTCCAATCCAGCTATCAGACAAATATTCGTTCATCCAACTTTGCCTCTGAACGAGTGGTTAGATCAGTCCCTTAAAGTGTTGATGTTCATGTATCTGTCTTTCCAACAGCGTCAAAATATTCACAGGCCACAAGAAGTAGAAGAGCAGTCGAGCGCGGTAGATTTTGCTTTTGCCCGCTGACGACAATGAAAGATACTAAGATGGAATTGGGTCTTGCTGCTACCATCCTTGTTGCTGATTTAGTAGTATTAATGAATGCGAAAAAGAAGAAACCCAGACGATATTGGATGAAGCCATGGATGGCTGGGAAATCCAAGAATGTTTACAACAACTTGTTACAAGAGATGAGTTTGGGGGATGAACAAGACTTCTATGAATACCACTGAATGTACAAGAGGAACTTTGCTGAGTTGCTTGATTTAGTGTCACCACTCATTAAGAAGCAAGACACCAAGATGAGGGAAGCTGTATCACCTGCACAACGCTTGTCCATCACACTTGGGTATCTGGCAACAGGTTAATGCGCCGTGCTAACCATGTGCACTACCATTGAGTGGGAGGAATTGGCTGCCGGACCAGTATAAAGTTTGCATCACAGACAGGAGCCTTTCCAAGTGTGTTCAGAAGACGAATTTAGACAACGATTTGGCCTCACTAAAGCTTGCTTGTTATCAGAACATGTTTTCGATCAAGTTGACAATTTTTGTGATTCAAGTTGTTAGATAAATGTAGTTCATTATAATGTTTCATTATTAGTCTTTTAGAATGATTTTAATAGAACATGGTAATACATGTAGACTGATTATATTCTAATATATAGTGGCTAGCAAGTGAAACATTGAACGAACTATATATATGAAAGGGTTAAAGAAAACATAATGTAATGTAATATTTTATTTTTTCACAGTAATGCTATCGTGAATTTAGTTACTTTTTTTTCCATTATCTGACAAATTCTGAAGTTTCAATAACCTCATTTCCGTCACAAATTCACACTTTCGGAGATATTCAATGTTTTCTGCGCACAAATCGAAGGTTGGTGAGGTTGGAGACGCGTGTCACCAGGCTTGATGATGATGTTTTAGAATATATGGATTTGTGACGAAAATGAATGTCAAAATAATTCGAAATGCATCAAAATCTGTAGGAAAATTGTGTCCTTTAGATTCAGGTGCATTATGGTGAAGTGGTAAAAGTTGGTGGTGTGAAACTGATCCCGGATGTTGTGTGGTGTAAACTATAACAAATTACACAAGTGTTATCTATATATTTTTTTTCTTGTAAAGTTATTAATTTGCCACAAATTTATTACACTATACAAAATAACTGATATATATATATAACGGAAGCACAGCGTTTGATGGCATCTTCTGCTTTAGTATCTGTACACCATGTTGACGTAACTCGTTAAACTTGCTTTTCTCATTGCAGCACAAACAATACATCTCCCAATTACCATAAAATTATTAGAATTCATATACACTGTATCAACCCTACCGGAGGTGGAAGGCAGTGAAAATATTTACAGTAAAACAAAACAAATGCATAGAACATGTTCCTTATCGTGTATAGATTATTAATTATAAACGTAAAGTTATCTAACATAGCAATCAAGACATGTTAATAATAATAATGATACTACTACTAATAATACTGATAATAATGATAATAATCATAATAATAGTAATAATAATAATGATTTTATTTCACCCGAAGGCATAGTGAGTACAGGGAACATATACAATAATAATATAATGATATTGTTCAAAACGCTAATCACAAAGGGAATAGCGAGAATGAAAAAAAAGTCATAATAATAATAATACTGATTTTAATAGTAACCATAATAGCAATAACAAAAAAAAAAGTGCAATAATAATAAAGGTAATTAATATTTCGCACGGAGGGGAATATGTTCAATGTTGCATAAGTTGGTAGCCATGACTTGACTTAAAAGGGGGCGTGGCTAAGCTTCGGTTCAACAGAATGCGTATCAACACAGACACGACGGGCGGGAAGATTTGAATATCTTTAGGATACCAAGGGGGGAGAGAGAGAGAGAGAGAGAGTGTGTTGCATCAAATATTCACACACTCTCACCATCCATAATACATACGAGAGATAGGTATACATACTGTGCTCTCTCTACTCTCTCTATTCTCTCTCTCTCTCTCTCTCTCTCTCTCTCTCTCTCTCTCTCTCTCTCTTCTCTCTCTCTCTCTCTCTCTCTCTCTCTCTCTCTCTCTCTCTCTCTCTCTCTCTCTCTCTCTCTCTCCTCTCTCTCTCTCTCTCTCTCTCTCTCTCTCTCTCTCTCTCTCTCTCTCTCTCTCTCTCTCTCTCTCTCTCTCTCTTTCTCTCTCTCTCTCTCTCTCTCTCTCTCTCTCTCTCTCTCTCTCTCTCTCTCTCTCTCTCTCTCTCTCTCTCTCTCTCTCTCTCTCTCTCTCTCTCTCTCTCTCTCTCTCTCTCTCTCTCTCTCTCTCTCTCTCTCTCTCTCCTCCCCCCCCCCATCACTCGCGTCTATCCCTTAACTTATCTCTCCTCACTTCACATTCCCTCCTTGTCTATTACTATTCCTCCTCCTTCTCCTCCTCCTCCTCCTCCTCTTTACTTTCATCTTGTGTAGTCTCTCTCATCCTTATGTTGTGGAATTTCTCTTTCCTTCCCTCCACAGAAGAAGAGGAGGAAAGTTTTATATTTTGAATTTGATGTATAATAATGAAAATAATAATAATGATAATAGTGATAGTGATAATGATAATAATAATAATGAAGAAAATGTAAAAAAACGTACGTTTTTTTACATGTGTGTGTGTGTTGTGTGTGTTTACTGTGTAGGTATTTGGGTGCACATGGGTCGTTTTCTATACAAAATAAGGTTCCTTTGTTTGTTTTTTTTGTTTTTCAATTATAATCTGTTTACATATTTTTTTTATATGTTTCTTTGTTTATTTCGTATTTATTTTACACTTCTTCCTCCTCTTCTTTTTCTTCTTCTTCTTCTTCTTGTTCATCTTCTTCTTCTTCCTGTTCTTGTTGTTCTTGTTGTTGTTTTATTATTTTGTTTATTCATATTACTATAACTTTTTTTTATCATAATCATCATCATTATAATTACCATTACAACAACAGCAACAACAATAACTATTACTACAACAACAACAACAACAAACAACTATTATTACTATTACTACTACTACTAT
>JAXIVD010011779.1:0-7500 GCA_036785275.1 Cancer borealis
ATATATATATATATATATATATATATATATATATATATATATATATATATATATATATATATATATATATATATATATATATATATATATATATATATATATATATATATATATATATATATATATATATATATATATATATATATATATATATATATATATATATATATATATATATATATATATATATATATATATATATATATATATATATATATATATATGTATATTTATAATACATACATATATATACATATATATATATATATATATATATATATATATATATATATATATATATTATATACTATATATATATATATATATATATATATATATATATATATATTTATTTATTTATTTATATATATATATATATATATATATATATATATATATATATATATATATATATATATATATATATATATATATATATATACATATTTGTATATATGCATATATATATATATATATATATATATATATATATATATATATATATATATATATATATATATATATATATATATGTATATATATATATATATATATATATATATATATATATATATATATATATATATTTGAAAATATGTATATATATATTTTTTTCTTTACATTAAAAGGGTACCGGCTAAGGAAAAAAAAAAAAAAAAATCCTGCTACTCCAGACCCTGTAAAGAAAGCAGTAAGAGAAATAAAGATATGTGGGGACAGTTCACTTTAGTATGAGAGGTGTCTTGACACTCCTTTTTTAAAAGAGTTTAAATTATAGGCAGGTGGAAAAAGAGACAAAGGAAGAGAGTTTCAGAGTTTACGTGTGTAGGGGATGAAAGAGTGAAGATATTGGTTAACTTTTGCATTAGGTAGATGGACAGAATAAGAATGAGAAGAAGTAGAAAATCTTGTGGAATGAGGCTGCGGGAGGTGGGGAGGCATGCAGTTAGCAAGTTCAGAAGAGCAGTCTGCATGAAAATAGTGCCAGAAGATACATATAGAAGCAACATTTCAACGGTGACTTAAAGTGTCAAGACAGTCAGTTAGAGGAGTAGAGTTGATTAGGCGATAAGCTTTAGACTCCATCCTGTTTAAAAGAGCTGTTTGAGTTGATCCTCCCCAGACATGAGAGCCATACTCCATGCATGGGCGGATAAGATCCTTGTACAGAGCAAGATGCTGAGAGGGAGAGAAAAATGGACGCAGACGTCATAGGACACCTAATTTCTTGGAAGCTGATTTAGCAAGAGTAGAGATAAGAAATTGCCAGTTTAGATTCTTAGTAAAGGATATACCAAGTGTGTTTAATGTGGAGGAGAGGGGAAGTTGAGTATAGACAGGGCCTTACTCTCTAGCTACACAAATATACCCCTCAAGTAAACAGGCCAGTCTTAAAACCCACTCCTTTAAATATGAGGAGGTTACAGACGAAATAATGCCAAATTGGGGAGAGCTCCGAGCGTGAAATGTGTTCTCTAAAGCAGCCAGAAGGTAACTAAGACTCACTAACACACACAGCGCCCAGCTCCCGCCTCCTCAGGAAGTGTTGCCATATAGCAGTCTCTCCAGGCAGCCGCCTCTCTTCTCCGCGCTCCCTTCGCGTAGCCTAGGTAAATAAACACTTCCCTTCAGAAAATCATTGCTACACTCAGAAGTGACCTAGAGAGATAATAAGCATATGAGAAGATGCAGAAAAGAACCCTCTACAATACAAAATGCTTTGCAAAACAAAGAAGAAAGAAGGAAGGACAGGAAAATTAGGAGAACAGGGAGAACTGAAGTTAAGGTAGCACCGAACAATAAACTCTCATTATTGCTCGCTGGCAACTCTTCACTGCGTGGTCTGTTTCAAGGTCACGCCAGCCACCCAAGACTTCCCGCGCCTTCTCCAATCACCACGTGGTTTTCGTAACATAAAGGACGGAAGCCGCTTTCTTGTCACGTAGCCTCGTGAGACTAACACTTCCCTTCTCTTTCTCGTCACATAGCCTCACCTCTATACCTACACCAGAGACGTAACTCTCTTCCATGCCCCTCCGTATACAGCTGACATAACGCACACTCCAATTCTCGCCTCTCGCCCCACATCCCTCCAGATGTTGGAAGCACACACCTTTCTGTCCCTTGATGAGCAACGCAGGCTGAATGCAAGTGTGGTCGGGTGGGACCACAGGATCTGTCGGAAGGGGCGGTGCCGATACCCTGGTTCCATCCCGGGGCCTAAGGCGTGGCGTGGACTCATCCACCACCTCCTCATCGGCCAAAGTGGGTGGGCCCTCCAGGTGTGCCTCACCCGTCAGACAGTCACCAGACAAGGGAACAGCCTGTTTCCTGCCTCCGGTACACTCCGCAGGGGTGGGAGCCTCCAACTCCCCCGTAGAGTTGGAAGTCTCCCCTCCCTCAGAGTTGACCCCCAACAAACTGTCCGACAACTCATGCTGGGGCCCGGACTGAGTACCGAGACCCACAGCCTCACAACCAGGAAACACCACGGCGTGGGTGCTTGCTCCGAGGTGCCCCGCAGAGTGAGGAATACCAACCTTAGACTCCTCTACCCTCAACACTCCTTCCTCACCCTCGGCGACTACCTCCACCGAGTCAGTTGCTTCTATGGGTGGCTCTGCACCGCGGCAGTCAGCCCCCACACCTTGACTCACTGGAGAGCCCGGCTCTGGCTCATCCAGTTGACAAACACTGCTCACGTTTGACGGTGACTCTGCTATGTCGCAGTCAGCCCCTAGAGTAACAGCCGGTTCCACCCGTCTAGCCTGAGCCCGGGTGATAACCCCAACAACTTCCTCCTCACTGCCCTCCAACACCGGTGACCCTGCCTTTTTGCAGTCGGCCCCAAGAGCGGCAGCTTCTTCCTCACCACTGTTCTCCTTTTCCGGCAGCCCTGCTCTGTCGCAGTCGGCCCCAGGAGCAACAGCTTGCATCACCCTCTCGGTCTGCGACCGGTTAACAACAGCAACAGGGTCGGGCACACTGTGCCCCGACACCTCAGAGGCCTCACCTCCCGTAGGGGTGGGCACCCAAACTCTCCCTCCAGCTAAGTCATTTCCTAGCAGGAAATCAACACCTGCCACAGGTAGTTGTTCAGCCACTGCCACCTGAGCCGTAATGGTAATCAGTAGGCACGACAGCTTCATATCAGCCGTCACAACCTTCTCGACAGCGTTGAGACCCGTACACAACACTGCCTTCGAAGAACTCATCTTACCCCCGGTGACATTGCGGCACACAGACTGTTGCGCGCCAGTGTCTCGCAAGACAGTGACAGGATACTTGTTCCCGTCAATCTCAACAGTGCCCCCACACAGAAATGGGCGACACCAGTCCAGCTCCGAGTCAGCTGGAGTCACAGAAGCGACAACAGGGGGAGAAACAAATGAGTCTGCCTGAACCCCCTCCTCACAATCCAGCTCAGACCCATCAAGAGCCTTCTTCCCTTCATGAACATTATGAGCGAGCTGCCTCTACTCACGGCCCTGGTCAGGCCACACCAGCAAGGCAACTGGTTTCTGCGGAGTTATGGAGGGGCTCGCTATCACAAGTTTGGGGCATTGAGATCGAAAATGCTTCTTGGCATGGCAGCTATAGCACGTGAGTTGGTTATCATACTTCGGGGTACTAAAAGTCATCTTCCCTCCTGACCCTCCCTTTGATACTGAAGGGGCAGCGGGAGATTGAGACCTACCAAAGCCGCTCTTATTGCCAAAACCATGGCTGCGGGGAGGGCAACGTGGAGCACCAGAACTAGCGCTACCACCGCCCCCTGGCCCTCGTGGTACTCCCTCCTTGAATCCACCTCCAGCACGATGCTCCGAACGATGGGCTAACACATGGTCGTCAGCCCAGGTGGCAGCCTCCTTCAGCGTCTTAAAACGCTTCTCCCTGAGGAGAGGCACCAGTTCCTTATCAGCAGCATTTATGAACTGCTCCATCACCATCAGCTCTTCCAGGTCGCGGAGAGTATCCACTCTCTCACTCATAATCCATCTCTTAAATGCCTGCTCGAAATGGCGGGCACACTCGAGGTAAGAATCTCCGGGTCTCTTCTTCCCACCTCGGAACCTTAGGCGATAGGCTTCGGGCCGCAGCTCGTAAGCCCTCAAGTTGTCAGCCTTAAAGTCCTCATAGCTTTCTAAATCCTGCACCGACATATTGTCGTAGGCTTCCAATGCCCTGCCGTTTAGCTTATTGGCCACTAGGCCAACCCATCGTCCTCCTGGCCAACCAAACTCAGCCGCCTTCTTCTCAAACCTTCTAAACCATTCTGCTACCTTCTGTTCATCATATTCAGGAATGAGCTGCAGACTGCGTATCATTTGGCGCTGAACTGAGTTCTCCTCTCCTTCTCCTCCCTTATGAATTGAGTTGGCCCCAAGTCAAGATCTTTCCCATTCAAAATCTCTATGCTTCTCCACCTCCAATCTTCTGACTTCTAGATCTAACCTTCTCTCTTCATTCCTCTCTTCAACTTCTAACGCCAACCTTCTCGCTTCAGTTTCTAATTCCAACCTTCTCGCTTCAGCTTCTAATTCCAACTTTCTCGCTTCGTTCGCAGCTTCTATCTCCTATCTCAATTCCTCTGCCATTCCGACTGACTGGAGACAGTCAGTAACACTGGCAGTTGGGCTCACTCTCCTTGAACCCATTACGTTCTCACAAGAACTAACACGGCCCGTTGTATGCTGCAGGGGCTGTTCAGGCACTTCCTGAGCAAAGTTTAATCGTCCTGTAGTACTATGCTCGCTAACAGGACTAACAGGCCTATTTTCACCTAGGCATGGCTGTTCACTAACGCCACTTACAGGGCTGGCTCGGGCCGAGCCACCCTTAAGGGAAGTAAGTACATCACGTTTGCCTTCCATCGTTACAGTGTGTGTGGGCTCACACTAACACTTTTCCTACTCACTGTAATCCTTTAGAATCGTGGCGAGGTCGCCAATTTTTTTACGATCACACCGCAGGACACGGTTCTTATGCCCTAGTGCCGGGTGTCAGCTTATGAACAACCCAGTCACAACCACGTTAGGGGCGTGTACGAACTGTAGTGCTGATGTTTATACGTCCTTTTAACCCACCAAAAGACAAGGAAAGTCGACTATTCCGTAGGACTAGTCTTGTCCGAGGACCATTCGCCGGCGGCTGGACAACTAGGCTATAAACAAGATGTGCCCGGTTAAGGAACCTGTGCACTCTTAGCCCCCAAACACAGCACCTACAGTCACCCCGTTAACGTTAAGAGGTCGCCAGCCCTTTTTACCCTCCAAAGGACAAGGAATCTCCTAGTAGTAACCACCTTCTCATCCTTACATTCTAAAGAGATTTACAGCGAGCAGTAGATTACAGTGCCTAGACAAGGAGCTATCGCTCCAACCAGAATACCGTCCACAAGGTGTCTTTCCACCCACTTCTGGTTGGACAATATCCCCTCTCGACTCAACTAACACCCTGCAAAGCAGGCTCCTGCTAGGGGACTCTTCACAGTGCGTTATATGAGTCGTAGTGAATAAACACTAAGACGGGAAATACTTCTCCGTCTGTGTTATCAAACAAAAAGCCCCAGATAATGGGCTCTTAATTACAAAGATGACAACGAAGACAACGCAGACAACGCAGAAACTACTTCCCAAGACTCAAACCCCGACAATATCCACTTCCTGGGTACTGAAAACCTAGATGGAGTTACCTCGGCGAGATGATAATTATACTGCCAAACACTCATCACGGCTCTCGGCACAGTAACCGGGTCCTCGTATAGACAGGGCCTTACTGTCTAGCTACACAAATATAACTCTTAACTAAACAGGCCATTCTTAAAACCCACTCCCTTAAATATGAAGAGGTTACAGAGGAAATAATGCCAAATTGGGGAGAGCTCCGAGTGTGAAATGTGTTCTCTAAGGCAGCCAGAAGGTAACTTAGGGCTGATTTCACAGTCGCTTCGTTTTGCTTAGATCGTTACCAATGAGCAGCGATCTCCACCACCATCAACAAATCCGATTTCACAGTCGTCTTTCGCGGTTTTGTTTTGATGAAACCATACCAGAGATTGGAATCTTTGGTAACGCAGGCTTGTGGGAATCTCCCCAACGGAGCTTAACAAAGCAATTTTTAGAAAATAAAACAAATTATTATCCCTGTATAGCTATATTATTTCCTAAAATATATGTGAAAAATTATTTAACAATACAGCAACATGTTGGATGGGTATAATGATAATATGAAAAACTTTTAGAAGAATTTGGATAGCGGCGCGAAATCATGTCATCATCTCACCAGCTGATAAGCGTTAAACTTGTCAACCAGACGTACTTACATCTGTTATACCTCTTTGCCGTGATATTCCTGCTATATATGCTTAGGGCATATGGAATTTGTTACCAAATTAATGGTAGACAGTGCACAGTGAACAGTGCATCTGTAAGGCGATGAGGAAGAGAAAAATAAGTTTTCGGAAAACAGTATACTCTTATTTACAAACAGTGTCCTCTTATTTACAAGACAAAAATTTATTATTATGCTATATTTCAATGTGTTTTAAATTAACATGATAACTGTTTTTCGGCAAAATGATCAAACTACAAATAAATCATCAAACATGACCTAACCTTACGTCCTAACTGAGGGCTTCGCCCGCTGGAGTCCCTGATCATTAAATTTCTAATATTACTGTTGTTTCTTAATTTGCTTACCTAGTTCAAATATCTAAATACTCAGAGAGATAAAAGATCTACACGATGAAATAGGTAAGAATGTCTGGAGGATGCTATTTACCGAAATACTGAGAAAAATAGTAGTTGGGTTGATTTATTAATGTGCCAGTTATATCAGGAAACCAGTGCAGGCTGTGAACAACATTCAAGCTAGTAAAATGGGAATAAACTTTTCATAGCTTTTCCCAGTATTATTATTGGTCTTTTTAGTTCCATTTATTATCAAAGACCTTTACATACCTATAAAATAGAGGAGAATAGGTTAGGTTAGGTTAGAAGTGTGTGTTTGGTTGGGTTAGGTTAGGCAAGCTGGTGATGATGATGATAATGATGAAGGTAAGGATGAAGTTGTCAATGCAGGTTGTGGCATACAAGTGAGAAATGATGTGGTGGAAACTTGGTTCTAATTTTGTCTTTCTGTACACCATAATATTTTTTTTATGTTGTATATAAAGCTACATATAAAGCTGCCTTGTCCCATGTTATCCCTTGATGCTCCACTAGACCAAAGTCGCAATCAAAGTTACCTAGGTACATTTGAAAGCGCTCGAGAGTTGACGATGAATATGAAGGATCCGTAGAAACTGGTCTCTGGACTTACCTCCCCATATGTTTATAATTTTAAGACTTTAGCACTACTCAGATATAACATATATATATATATATATATATATATATATATATATATATATATATATATATATATATATATATATATATATATATATATTTTTTTTTTTATTTTTTTATTTTTTTATTTTTTATTTTTTATTTTATT
>JAXIVD010011780.1:5000-10655 GCA_036785275.1 Cancer borealis
TTCCCTCTCTTCCCTTCCCTTCCCTCTCTCCCTCCCTCCCCTCCTTTCCCATCCATCAGGGGGTCCCGGGGTGGCCTTGGGGGGGGGGGTAAAGAGGTGCTTGCTAAGGGCACCTCGTCACAAAGTGCTTCCCTCGGATCAAACGTCACACTCTAATGAAACCTTCCTTTTTTGGGGCATGTTTCACCTGGTCAGGTATTGTACATTTTTTTTATACCAGGTAAATGTAGCTCTCTTTCTATTTCTATCTCTCTCCTTTTTTTCTCTTTCTCTCTCTCTCTCTCTCTCTCTCTCTCTCTCTCTCTCTCTCTCTCTTTTGTGGGGGTGGAAGGGGAAAATAGTTAGTGATAAAGAAACTCGAGTGATTGGGTGAGCAGGTGTGTGGTTTGTGGGGGAGGGAATGAAGGCGTGTAGTTACAGGTGTACACAGATTGTTGTTATTGATTTTTGTAGAGGCTGTGTAGGGCAGGTGTAGTGAAGGGGTAGTGAGAGAGGGAGAGAAGTGGTGTTAAGAGAGGGGAAAAGTGGTAGTGAGAGAGTGTATATAGTTGGGAAGGGAAGGGTTGTATAGGGGAAGAGGAAGAGGGGTGTGTGTGTGTGTGTGGGTGTGTGTGTGGGTGTGTGTGTGTGGGTGTGTGTGTGTGTGTGTGTGTGTGTGTGTGTGTGTGTGTGTGTGTGTGGGTGGGTGGTGGAGGGGGGAGGGAGGTAGCATGTGGAGGTGTAGTGATAGGTAGCAAGGGTGAAATTATCTGAGGTGGAAGGAAACTTTAAAACTAAGCATCTTCTCTCCCTCCATTCCTTCCCTCTTTCCCTGTTTCCCAATAAGTCTGTTTTTTTTAATATTTTTCCTATTTTCCTATATTTCCAAATTTCCTTCTCTTCTCTCCTTCCTCCTTCCTTTCATCTCACATTAGCATTTTCCTCATTTTCCTTCTATTCCTCCTTTCCCTCCCTCCCTCCCTCCCTCCCTCTCGCCTTCTTCACACTGAGTTTCTCTTAAGCATCTAACTTTCCTCTTTCCTTCCTTCTCCTCTCTCCTCTCTCCTCTCACTTTCCCTCCGCCTCCTGATTCCCTTCTTACATTAGGTTTCTCTTAAGCATTCCCCCTCTTTCCTTCCCCTCTCCCTCCTTCCTCACTTCTATAATTATCCTAAACGTCCCTCTCTCCCCTTCCTCTTCCTTTACCCTTTTTCGCCATTTTCACACTAGGTAGGTCTTTTAACCCTTTACCTCTCCTCACCCTCGCCTTCTTCCCTCTTCATACTCACTGCTCTCCCTCTTCCTTCCTCCCTGACGCTGCAATTAGTCGAAGGATCCCGAAGCTTAAGGAAATTATCAAGTGTGTAGAGGGCAAGAGGCAGCCAACCAACCACACGCAAGATGGTCTATAATGCCTTAGGGTGGTATAGGGAGCATCGTCTGTACCTGGCAGGCCTCGAGCACCTCCTTGGCGTCGTATCCCCTTGGGTCTTTAATTACGTGAATCTGTGTTTGGATTGCAGACGATTTTTGGGTGAAGTGTGTGTTTTGGTGAGGCTAATATCTCCTCCCTGGAAATTCATTGAGTGCCGCGGGGTTGGTGGGTCACGCAAATTTAACGTCGAGGAGAAATGGTGAAAAAAAAGAGCAACGGAATGCGTAAAAAGGAGACAGAAAGGGGGAAGGAGGATGGAGTAAGAGGAGTAGCAGCTGGAGTGATACTAGGAGTAGAAGGAGGAGGAGTAGTTGGAAGAGGAGGTTGAGGGGGGTAAAGGAGGAAGAGGAAAAGTTTATTAAGAGTTTTTACAGAATTTATCGAAAGGCAAGGGTCAGGTTAATGCAAAGATACGATGGAAAGAGAAAGTTATCCTGCAGTCAGAAGAAATTTTGAAAAGTAAGATGAGGCATACCAGAAGATGGAGGAAGAGGAGAAAGAAGAAGAGGAAGAAGAGGAAGAGGAGGAGGAGGAGGTAAAGGAAAAATGTGGATAAAACTCAGAGGTAACGACAGGAAAAGAAAAATTGAAAAAAAAACGTTGACTGTCCAATTGGTGTTTCTGTCAAACCTGTAGAAGGAAAGAGAGATAGAGAGAGGGAGAGAGAGAAAAAAAAGAAGAGAAGGAGAGAGAGAGAGAGGAAGAGAAGGGGAAAAAAGGAAAGGATGGTCTTTCCTCCTTCCATGCTGTCTCTCACCAGTCGTTCAGATTTATTTCCGGGTTCTGCTTCGAGAGAGAGAGAGAGAAAAAAAAAAAAGAAGAAGAGAGAAACAGAGAGAGAGCAATACACATAGACGATTTACGGATGCGAGGGGAGACTACTTCTAATTAGTACCTGGCGAGACATACTTACCTATGGGCTCCTGTCATTGTCCCTCTCCCCTCCAGCCCCAGGTGTAGAAAATTATGACTCGGCCAGGTGTTGTAAGCCCAGCCAGGTAAGGGTGTAGATTAAGGGGAGGCAGGTGAGGATAAGTGAGCTGGATAAATTAGGGAAATACAAAGGGTAGAGGCAGGTGGTGTGAAATGAGGTGTGGTAGTCGAGGGGAAGGTGAGCCTAATGAGACTAGGGAATAAAGGTGAAAATGATGTTACGTATATAGAAGTGAGGGAATGTGAAGGGAATTAGTACAGGTGTTAATAGCTGCAGGTAAGTGAGATGAGGTGAAGTGATGTAATGTAATGCCGGCAGGTGTAAGATGTTAATTAATATGCAGTGACTTAATAATGTGAGGTGATTAATGTGGTATCATAGATAATGTTTTAAATTTCATGAATGTAAAGAGGATTTGAGATGAAATTAATATCTGGTTATTAAGACAAGAGTAGACGAAATGAAGTGAAGTAAAATGAAACAAGGTGAACGAAGCAAGTAGGAGTAGATATGAAAACATGAAGTGAGGTGAGATAACGTAAAATGAAGTGATAAAATTGAAGTGACATGAAGTGAAGTATAAGGTTTTCGAGGTCTTAACTGCTTTATCTTGGGCCAAAAGGATCCGCAGACCGATTTTCGAAGCTTTTGCAGACGTGAGACTCAAAATTGATGACGGTGAAACACGAATATTTGAAGAGACGACGCGATTTGGGAATTTTTGAGGAAGAACGACAGAAAGGAAGACGTGTGGTGGTTGTGAGAGAGAGAAAAAAAGAGAGAGAAAAAGAAGAAGAAGAGAGATAGAGAGATAGAGAAAGAAAGAAAACCCACATACATTAAAAAACGGTCTGAAAAAACATATCATAATACTTTCGAAACAAAGATATGCATAAAATAAACACACCTAACACTGCTTTTACATAATTCTTGACTGTTGGAATAAACTGATAACCTTGTGCTCTTGTGTTTTTATTTATATTATTTTATATTTTTCGTCCAACCACCTTTTAAAATATTTCACTCACTCTTGCATATATTTTCATCCCATGTCTCCTGTTATGTTTTAAAAATCGCGTCCAATGGTGAAGAATAAAAGATTATATAAAACTGATGAATGTATTATGGCTATTTTTGTTCTCTTCTTCAATTTCTTTTTATTCTTTTTAAGCTGCGATGATATGTATGTTTCCTGTGATCTAAACCAATGGAAAATTTCCCTTCATTTTCGTGTGATTCAAATTTTACTTTCGTGCGATAACGCTGCCTAAGTTGATTAACGTTCTTTTAATGCTGAATTACGGAGAGAGAGAGAGAGAGAGAGAGAGAGAGGGAGAGAGAGAGAGAGAGAGAGAGAGAGAGAGAGAGAGAGAGAGAGAGAGAGAGAGAGAGAGAGAGAGAGAGAGAGAGAGAAAGAAAGAGAGAAAGAGAGAGAGTTTTCCATATCTGTGAAAGTGAGACCTGTGATCCTAGACTGAAAAATGGACGGAAAATGTGTTTGCCGATGCTCGTGAACAGGTGGTGTGTGAGGCAGGCGAAGAAAACGGAACTGTGGGTATGTGCTCTTCAGGTATTTGTTATCCAGTCTTAGTTTTCTCTTTCACATTATTTTCTTTTATTATACTTGGTAGACTAAATACAATACAGTGTTTATTAAGATATGTTCATGTGTGGTTTTTTTTTATTTTTGTTTCATCTTCTAGTTATTAGTTATTATTGTTATTGTTGTTATTTTTCTTCTTGTTATTATTATTATTATTATTATTATTATTATTATTATTATTATTATTATTATTATTATTATTATTATTATTATTTCACAAGAAAATAATGCATATTGAATTAATATATCTTTAGTCTTTCCTTAATATACCACAAAGGAACAATAAATCAATTAAATTAAGCACTTCGAAAATAATGAGATTCTAAGATTAAAAAAAAAAATAATATGCAGAAAAATAGTTAAAAAGTAATTAGAGAAATATAAAAGGAAAGAAAGAAAGAATGACGAAAAAATGTAAGTAATCTGAAGCTCAGCAGAAATAAGAAGAGAGAGAGAGAGAGAGAGAGAGAGAGAGAGAGAGAGAGAGAGAGAGAGAGAGAGAGAGAGA
The DNA here is from genome assembly GCA_036785275.1 of Cancer borealis. Lineage (NCBI taxonomy): Eukaryota > Metazoa > Arthropoda > Malacostraca > Decapoda > Cancridae > Cancer > Cancer borealis. The sequence continues at coordinate 9,460 of JAXIVD010011780.1, forward strand.
GAGAGAGAGAGAGAGAGAGAGAGAGAGAGAGAGAGAGAGAGAGAGAGAGAGAGAGAGAGAGAGAGAGAGAGAGAGAGAGAGAGAGAGAGAGAGAGAGAGAGAGAGAGAGAGGAGAGAGAGAATAGATTAAAAAAAAAAGCAGGAATGGAAAACTCGAAATGGAAACAAACTAGGATTGGAGAAAGAAATGAAAAAAAGGGAAAAAAGATGAAAATCAGAATGGAAGAAGTAATGATAGAATGCCAGCGTTCAAACAGGGAAAGAAATGAGGCAGGTAGTTGTCAGGAGGGAAAAAAATATTGTTGGGAAGAAAAAAAGTTCTGAGGAAAGAAAAAAAAGTTTCAGGAATATAGAGAGAGAGAGTTTGAGAAGAAAAAAATAATACTGCAGGGGTGAGAGAGGCACAGTCACCCAATGAATAGCAATGTAAATTCAGTAGCTGCTTCCCACTTTCTTTCGTAATGTTTGGTGATGACGTCAAAGAAATGGCGTTTTTTGATTAGCTCTTGTTCCTCGGTATTCCTCGATCCGCTGGTGACGTCACAGGAATGCAGGTTTTTCATTGGTTAATATTTTCTTCTTCAACGTTATGTACTACTTATAACGTGACGTGATTGGTGGGTGTAGTTGTTACGTCATAGAAATGGACGCTTCTTATTGGCTCTTGTCCATGTCCTTCCAGCCAATAACGTTTTTAATAAAATTTCAGGGTCTATATTTTTTCTCCTCTAATTTATATTAATTTCCCAGAATCTGAGTCGGAAAAAAAACACTTTATTATATTTATTTATTTATTGATGATCAAAGAGAATTGAATATTAATGTTGACTGTTCAGTTTCATGAGGATGTAGCAAAGGCCTCCTAATTCTCTCTCTCTTTTTTTTTCTTTTCTCTCTCTCTCTCTCTCTCTCTCTCTCTCTCTCTTCTCTCTCTCTCTCTCTCTCTCTCTCTCTCTCTCTCTCTCTCTCTCTCTCTCTTTCTCTCTCTCTCTCTCTCTCTCTCTCTCTCTCTCTCTCTCTCTCTCTCTCTCTCTCTCCACTTCTTGCCCACTCAGCAGAGACGATCAGGCGAAATTTAGATTGAGTATCTGAGAGAGAGAGAAAAAAAGAAAGAAAGAGAGAGAGAGAGAGAGATAACAATACTCTATATATAATTCTTGTTCTAATTCAATGAAAAAGTTTGATATTATCCCTTA
>JAXIVD010011781.1:7500-10654 GCA_036785275.1 Cancer borealis
ACACACACACACACACACACACACACACACACACACACACACACACACACACACACACACACACACACACACACACACACACACACACACACACACACACACACACACACACACACACACACACACACACACACACACACACACACACACACACATACACACACACACACACACACACACACAAGAGGTAAGGTTCGTCAATCAATTAGCAATACACCAAGACGTGGAAGAATCGCAGTAGCAGTAGCAGTAGCCACGAAGAAATAGCAGCAGCAGCAGCAGCAGCAGCAGCAGCAGCAGCAGCAACAGCAGCGGGACGGCCAGGACCCTCCGCCGCGTAAGAGCCTCAAAGTGTTTCCTCGTAGATCGGAGGTATCGGTAATGAGCTCCGTCGGGGCCTGATGGAGGTGTGCCAAGGTATCATTACACACGCAACCTCCTTCCTTCCCGCCACCCGTCACAGTATTAATTCACAGTATTACCGGGTGACGATCCTCCCCGAAACTCCATATATTTACATTTTGATCACGGGGAGACAAACAAAAAAAGTATATAAAAACAAAAAAACCACACACCTGATGATCGCCATTATTACCACAGATGACTTAGCAGCCTCCAAAGGTTCTTTAATGAGGATTTATGAATTCGATCGTAATTCAAGAGAGCTCTCAGGGCCCCAGCTCGCTTCATGATTACCTATAATATTCTGACTACTAATCATCCACTTCATAAACTAGGAGAGACGCGATGGTCAGACGAGGAAGGGGGGGACGGGGGGAGGAGGAAGGGGGGCGGGGCGGAGTGGAGATGGAAATAATTGCATATAATCATCGACGAGGTACTGGCGATGACCATAACATAAAGTAACATAAAGTACATGAAAATTGTTGAGGAAATAAAATACGCGTTGGTTCGCCGACATGCATGACGTACATAAAATATTAATGCAGCCAGAAGGACATAGCAGAAAAGAACGGACATTCACTGCCATGTAGGGGCAATGGGGCGGGACGGGGGCGGGCCGGGGCGGGGCAGGGCAGGACGGGGCAGGGCAGGACGGGGCGGGTCTTCATATTCAGGGGCTGTACACGACCAAGACACGTGTTGCTCGTGTCAATAACAGTCAGCTGCTGGGTACGTATTATATGATTCAGGGCTTCGTTTCTACACTTACATGCACGTACACACATATACACACACACACACACACATACACATACACATACACACACACACACACACACACACACACACACACACACACACACACACACGCATACACACATCGCCGTGTGCTCTATAAGTGCTGAATAAAATACCTGAATACTTTGCTGTTTGATATATACATAAAAAAAAGGAAAAGAGAAAGAAAAAAAACATTTACTAAGAACAAGGATGAAAATATTAACAACAGATAAAGAAAGCAATAATGACAGGAACAAATCATGCAATCATAAATGAAGCAAAAAAATAATCAGTAAACAACACAGAATAAAATATCGCCAGAGAATCGAGTGAGTGAGTGAGTGAGTGAGTGAGTGCGTGCGTGCGTGCGTGCGTGCGTGAGTGAGTGAGTGAGAGAGAAAAAAAATCTAAATAAATAAATAAATAAAACCATGACGGAATAATATGATTTAAATGCTTAATAAAGATTATCAACGTTGCGGACAAAGAATGAATACGAAATAACGTGAGAAAATAGTGCAATAAATGAAGAAGTAATTATGACCTTGGCGGGAACCCCATCCACCCCAACCCACCCATCCACCCACCCACCAATCCATCCACCCACCCACCTCCACAACGGACGAGTGGACGGTGGGTGTGGATCAGGTGGGTGGTGGGTGCCTTGCCGAAACTAGTAATAGTCCTAAAAAATAAACTAAAATATTGGGTGTATATTATATCATGTTTATACTCTCAACTACACCTATAAATATTAAATGAGGTCACGTATATGTACGAACGCACTTAAGCTCATTTCAACACACTCATCATCCCGCTACACTCCCAGACATCTAAACACAGTAATAATGCAAAGAAAATGATAATCCTGTACAGTTTCACATATGTACTGGTTAAGTATACCATTAAAATTTTTATTAGCTTCAATCATAAGCAAAACACACACACACACACACACTCACTCACACACACAAAGACCACAGCATACTTCGGTTTTTATTCTCTCTCTCTCTTTCTCTCTGTCTCTACCTATCTATCTCTTTCTCTTTCTTCTTCGTAGCGGCCTAGTCGAAGCCTGCTCAAGCATGTTTTTCCACTCAGCATTACCACAGACTTACGTACCTGCCGTCACCAATAAATTACCCAAACCAATGATTAGGCGGAAGATATAATTCACTCAAGTGTACTCGCCGCTCTCCAACCCAAGCAAGAGAGGAGCCTCGAACGTATATATACACATACTTTGAGCCAGTGCCGCGGGGATGTGGGCTACCGGTCACCAGCCGCCGCTACCACCCGCCGAAACCCTTATAGGTCAGGTGATTACCATGAGAATAAGCCGACATCACCTGGCAAGGGAGTGGCGGACTCACACCTCACCTCATCGCACCTTTACCCTTCCCTTCCCTTCCCTTACCCTTCCCTGCCCTGCCCTGTTCTACCCTTCCCTGCCACTACAACACCCGCTCGTCCGCCCTGCCCGCCCGTCTTGCCTTGCCTTGCCCGCCTGGCTGACCCTGGCTGGCTAGGTTCTCATCTCCGTGGCTATCTGGATGCTGCTTCTTCTTCTTGATGTGTTTCTTCTACCCTTCCTCCTCCTCCTCCTCCTCCTTCTCCTCCTCCTCCTCCTCCTCCTCCCCTCCTCTTCCTCCTCATTATTTTCTTCTTTCTCTTCCTCCTTCTATTACTTCGCCATCTTCTTTTTGTTTTGTTAAATTTTTTGTTTCTGTTTTTTATCTTTTTTTAAATTTTATTTATCTATCACCGTTTTATTTTCGTTTTTCTGTTTCTGTTTCATCTCCTTTTTCTTGTCTTTATTTTTGTCTTATTTCTTCTTCTTCTTCCTCTTCTTCTTCTTCTTCTTCTATCTCGTACTCGCTCATCTATCGCCCCATCTTCATCTTCTTCTTCCTCTTCTTCCTCCTCCTCCTCCTCCTCCTCCTCATCTTGCTCCTCGTGTTTGTCTTAT